>JARQOC010000004.1:453220770-453294593 GCA_033576535.1 Allobates femoralis
AGCTTTTACGCTCTTTGAAGTTCATTACGTTTGTAACATTTATAGCAATATTGGGGTTCATATATTCATTAATGGCAGTGTACTGATGTACCGTGTATGTATATGCCTGTATGTTAGTCACTTAGTGGATTTGTGCACCCGTAAATTAATTCAATACTAAATGTGTGCGGGCCCTATATTTTTCTTTGCTGCATTACAACATGACATGAATTGTGAGAAATAATGCCCGGCTTACCACAGAATTAATTTACCGTCTTCTGACTATGTGCAACCCTTCATGTTTTCCATCTACTGCACAGCTGTGTGGATTTTCCAGGACGTCTGTCGTTGCTAAGCAGGAAATAATAGCTGTGGCTATTGACTTATTCGTTGTACAGCACATTGCCCTGTGAGCTTGTCCTTTACTGTACAATGAATTTCTTTCCATTCAGATGTATTCCAATTAATACTTTTATCAAGAAAATAATGCTTGATAATAGCGGACTAAACCTCACTTAATAACAAGTACATTTTAACGGCTCAATCCAAATCCGATTATGCATTCCTCTTGTCATTTTTAAACTGGAGAGCAGAAGCCGGCAGCATCGGCCGCTGACACATTGCCATACACCAGGTCACCTGATCTGCCTGTTTTGGAAGGGAAACATGATGAAGCACCAGTTTTGCAGTATAAATAGCCTCTATGTGCCATCAGGGGATCTACTGACACAGTGTGGCATCAGCAAAAGGGAAATGTATTTTGCATCTAGTTCATGCAGCCTGCAGGAATTAACCTTTAAAAACCCAGCACAATTAAAGGTATAACGTGTCTCTGTATTGGTTTTAGTAGTGCAATGCCATGAATAAACATTCAACAGTGCAGAGTTTATTCATCTTCAGTTATTTCAGTGATCACTTTATAATAGCAGTCGACCTGTTTAGAGTAACAATCTTTTTTTTTTACTTTACCACTGCAGTAGTGATTTAAATCTGTCACCTGCTCAAGGTCGTACAGCCGCCCTCCGGCATCTTCATCTTTTATCGCCATCGCTCCGGTGGGTCTTCTGCAGTTTGTGACATTGCTGGAGCACACTGCAGGTCACAACTCAATAAATCTCTATGAGCCTCATTCTGGCCTTATAGACTTGCATTGATAGTTGGGACATAAGTTCTGACTTCCGGCCAGTGAGAAGTTATCGACACAAGATGGCTCCTTTGACCCAGAGCTGTGTCAGTAAAAACGTGAAGATGCTGGAGGGTAAAGCTATGACAGGCTGCTCCATATCTTTTATTAGAGAATTGATGGACGTTGTGGGGTCACAATTTGTATTACCGTGTTTTCCCGAAAGTAAGACAGGGTCTTACATTCTTTTTGTGGCCAAAAGTGGCCCCCTGTCTTACTTTCGGGGGGGGCCTTACATTGGAGGCCCCACCATCCATCCATCCATCCATCCATCCACACACTGCAGCCATCCATCCACACATTCCCACACATACAGACAGACACATGCATACACATATATACACATATATACACACCACACACACCACACACACACAGCACCGCTTCTTACCGGGTCCGGTGTGGGGTCCCCGATGGTCCTGTGCCGTCCTCTGTGCTCCGGTCCGGTCCCCGAGATGATCCGCTGCCGTCCGCCGTGTTCCGGTGCCGTTTTGCACCGGTATTGCCGGTCCTAGGCTCCATGGTTCCTGTTCTTCCGGAGTTCAGGCCGCAGCTCCGCCCAGGTCATAGTGTGGGCCAATCAGCATAGCGGCGCTGATTAGCCCACACTATGACCTGGGCGGAGCTGCGGCCTGAACACCGGAAGAACAGGGACCATGGAGCCTAGGACCGGCAATACCGGTGCAAAACGGCACCGGAACACGGCGGACGGCAGCGGGTCATCTCGGGGACCGGACCGGAGCACAGAGGACGGCACAGGACCATCGGGGACCCCACACCGGACCCGGTAAGAAGTGGTGCTATGTGTGTGTGTGGTGTGTATGGTGTGTATGGTGTGTATATATGTGTATGCATGTGTCTGTACGTATATATGTATGTAAACCCCCCCCCCCCCCGTGTTTCCCCGATAGTAAGACCCCCCTACCCTGCCTTACATTCGGGGGGGGGTCTTACATTAGCAGACCCCCCGTCCCCCCCCACCCTGTCTTACTTTCGGGGCGGTCTTACTATCGGGAAAACACGGTAGATTATTTTGGACCTGGGTTTCTTTGGGATCTACTAAAATGGTGAATGAAGAACTGTGTCTTGTTTTCATTTATTTATTTATTTATCCTGTTTATGTCTTTTCAGGTTCCACATTTTGGATTCACCTGATTCCATGAATTATCTTAGATCGTCATGTATGTTTTGTTTTTGTTAAATATATTAGTGAACAAGAGAGATGGGGAGTGTTATTTTAAATAAAATATTTTATCCAAGGTGTGTGTATTTTTTAAATTTACACTTTTTGGGTTACAAATGGCGGTGTCTGATAGATGCCTATCCATTAACCCCTTGGCTTGATGCCAACTGGCAATTCACAGTTGACACATTAGTTATTTTTCTGATTGCCACAGCACCAGGGCAATCAGGAAGAGTAAGGCACATCATCAGAATTGGTGCATCTAATGTGATGCACCAAATTCTGAGGCAGCTGTGGGCTGGATATTTAGGCTGGGAAGGACCAAATAATCATGGTTCTTCCCACCCTGATAATATCAGTCTCCAGCTGTCAGCTTTACCTTGGTTGGTTATTAAAAATGGTGGGGTCTCCATGTGTTTTTTAATTATTTATTTAAGACGTGGGGGTCTCTATGTTTGCCTAACAGCCAAGGTAAAGCTGACAGCAGGGGGCTGCTATAATAAGGTTGAGAAGAGCCACAGATATTGGGCCCCTTCCCAGCCTGATATGAGCCTGCAGCTGCTGCTTTAGCTTTCTTTGGCAGATTAGCAAAATAGCTGGGACCCCAGATAATGTTTTATAATTTATTTATTTTTACACCACAATACAACAGGTTGACTGCAACCAATCACCGACAATGGCACAGAAAGTGGGTAAAGAAGCAGCGAGTATCCATATTGTTTTAACAGCAGGGGAGTGTTGGGTGCACAGCAAGTCTAAGTGCACCCAAATACAGACACTGTCACAGAGGTGGGTGGGGGAAGTGGTGAATGCATTTTGTTTAAATATCGGATGAATAACAAGTGTGACAGCCATCTTATCTTTGAGTATGTATTTGTCTTGCTCTTACCCCCATTTGCTTCCTTTTGCAGTTCAACACCTTTTACTGTTACCATTTTAATGAACTTAAATTCAGGTGCCCATTGACTTATATCAGTATCGAGCTCATCGCTAATCATAATTCTCAATATCAGTAGTATTATGGTGATACCAAACTTGCAAAATATATATTTTTTTATTTATGGCTCATACAGATCTGGTGCCCCTGTGCTCCAGTCGCCACAGTGGTATTGACTCCCTAAGGCTGATTGCACATTGTCAATTTTTGAATCTGGGGGCATACAGGAAAACCCTGTATGCCCACAGATTCCTATGGAACAGGCAAATTGGATGCTGCGTTCTTTTTATGGATCTGTAGGATCTGTAGGATCCATAATGACATGCCCCCTAGGGGGTGTGTCATTACCAACTGCATCATGTGCATGCCCTGCGCATCTGCAGTTCATACATCATAGCCCAGAAGTACGGATCCACCAGGATCTGTAATGTCTATGGCTTTCCGTGGCCATAGGTACCCATTCTTAATTTTCGCGTGGTGCTGCGGATACATGTGGATTCGCAGTAACACTGTGATGCGAGTCACTGCAGTAATAACTAGTCCCAGAAGAGGAGAGTAAGACTACAATTACAGATAGTAATTATATTATAATACTACTTGCTGGATAAGTAAAGGGAGGTCAAACAATCTGAGGTCAGGTCCAGGAAATGACCAGTACAACAAGGTGTAGTCAGAGACGAAATCCAATCGCAAGCCGGGGTCAGGAAAATCAGAAAGACAAGACAGCTTACAGGGATCAGGCAAAGAGTTAATGTCTTAAGGCCCTTTCACACCTAACGAGATCGCTAATGAGATTTTATAATCACAAAATAGATTTTGTGATGCAACAATGATCCCGCTAACGATGTCGTTATGTGTGACACGTACCAATGATCTGGCCGCTGCTGTGAGATCGTTGATCGTTACATACTGCTCTGGGTCATTTCTACATGGGAGCGCTACATCGTTGTGTTTGAAAGGAACAATGACCAACGATCTCAGTACTACACTATGGAGTGACAATTCCCAACGACCTCAGTATAATTCTGGATCATTGCTGAAGTCGTTGGTGACATCGCTGGTGAGATACCTGTTTGACATCTTACCAACGATGTGAAAAGCGACGCACCAGTGATCTCGGCATATCGTTATCGGTATCGCTGGTGTGTCCTTATGTGTGCCAGGGCCTTTAGGCAGATGCAGGGAGGTACAAGCATGTACTGACAGGTACAGGTAGACACAGTGGAAGTACTGGATGGGGAAAGGGGCACAGATACTGGTTAATACACAGTAGACAGACAGAAGATACAGGGAACTGACTACTAGCTAAAGAGAAATAAATAAGACACATTATACAGACACCTCTCAATGTGGGAGGATGCCTTAAATACTCTGCGCCTCTCAGCCATAGGCTAAGCACATTCCCGAGAGGCCTGCCGTGAATGCGCAGCTTCCAGGAGCTGACAGATGCTGCAGGAGCTGGGATGAGTGGGGAACATGAGCAGTGAGTGCATCAGCACCCCTGATACTTGGAGTGTGGTGGTGCTGACAGTGCAATAGTACCCCCTTCCTTACAAATGTTTGTATAGGCCAGAATGAAATCTCTTCAGGAGCAGAGGAGCATCAATATTTTTCTGGGGCTCCCAAGACCTCTCCTTTTGACTAAAACCCTTCCAATCAATCAAGAAAAGGGTTTTATCTTTCACATTTTTCATGACCAAGATATCTCCACCTCCAAGATGTTTTCAGATTTGCTGTCCATAAACAATGGTGTCCATAAACAATGTAAAAGAAGATGTAAAAGTGGACTCACTGGTATAATTAGTATAAAAGAACTCTGCCCAAAGTAGCAGCTTGACCAAATCACTATGGCGTGCATTTGTAAAGTGCTGAAGTAACGAGGCTAGGATTTGGTTAACCCATTCCACTTGGTCATTGGACTGGGGATGGTAAGACGAAGAGAAATCCAGAGTTATATCTGAGAATTTACCGGTAGCTCTCCAGAATCTAGGCATGATTTGAACTCCAATGTTGGACATGATGTATTACGGAAAACTGTGAAGTTGGAAATGTGTTGGATAAAATTCTCTTACAAACTCCAAATCAAGGGAAGTCCAGACAGAGTGATGACATCAGCCATCTTGGAGAAGCCATCTTCTACCTCCTAAATGACAGGGCACCCAGATGAAACAGGAATGTCCGTGATGAAGTCCATGGCTAAGTGCTGCCTGGGAGTGGAAAGAAGAAGAAGTAGTAGTAATCACCTGGATAAAAGCTTCTTTGGAGATTTATTTCAAGCACAGGACGGACAGAAAGCAACAAAGTCTATTACGTCTTTGCGCAGGGACGGTCACTAATAATTCTGTGAAATAAGGAGGAAGGGCTTCTTCTGCTAGGCATGACCTGCCAATTTAAATGAATGACCCCACTGGGGCGAAAGGTCTAATAAAAGGTTCACTACTCAAACTTGTGAACGAAAAGAATGCGCAATAGGGTCTTATCTCAATGATACACTGTCGCTTATCGATGTGGAATTGCTCACCTTTGTCAGTTGTGAAACCCACAACTGGTAGAATAGCGTACAGGCAGCTGCTGCAGGGACCGCACTCCCAACGGTGACCGTGGTTGTAATACAGAATCCTGGACAAAGTGCCTCAGTGTCCGCGCTGCTGCTCCGAGACCAAAGACACACAGACACAGGAATGTCTGGATCAGCGATAGCCTTTATTTTCCAAAATAAAGGCTATCGCTGATCCAGACATTCCTGTGTCTGTGTGTCTTTGGTCTCGGAGCAGCAGCGCGGACACTGAGGCACTTTGTCCAGGATTCTGCACTACTCAAACTTGGCATACACACAATTCTTCCTGAGTCTCTGTAAGATCTGTCAAACATTTCTGCTATTGGATGGGAGATTCAGAGAAAAGACCAGGATATCATTTAGATATACCTCCTGTCATGCGCTTAGTTTGCGCTGACATCGCTGGATGCTGCTGTATGTGTTGTTTTCCTTTAAGGGCTGCAAGGGATTGGTGTGGAGGTCCTGACTCCTGTGTTGTGCGTCAGAGCTGCATTCACTATTATGTTCACCTGCTGGTTGAGTGGTTGAAGTGTGACTCACCTGGAATCCCCTCCCCCTGTCTTTAAATGGCTTTCCCTCTCCTCTGTCAGGTGTCATTTATAGAGTTAGTTGGCTCTTGGTCATTTGTGCTGAGAAGAAGCCTTGCTGCGTGCTGAAACCTCTCCTGGAGTTCTATTGCCGTGGGAGAAGCTGTGATCCCTGACCCGTGGGTGGAGGTAGGGACCCTCAACCTAGGGCTATTCAGGAGTTTAGGGTACAGGGTGGCGGCCCGGAACTCCTCACCATCAAAGGTACCTCCAAGATCAGGGAAAGCCAGGGACTCCAGCATCAGAGTCAGATTAGGCTCTCCTGACCGCCTTTGCCCATCACACCATCAAGTTACCTGATTCCCTCACCTCCCAAATGTGACACCACCACACTTGTGTATAAGAGATCTCGGAAAATTTAATTTACAAATTCCTGGAACACAGCTGGTATGTTACAGAGCCTGAATGGCATGATACAGTACTCCTAATGTACAACGTCATGGGAAGTGTCCCGGTGTTTGATGTGAGCTCCAGCGCGGAGCTCACATCAAGCACCCGACATCTCAGCTGATATCAGCTGATCTCATCAGCTGAGATGTCGGGCTAACAGCACCAATCGGATCTGGGATCAAACGGCGCCGCGGGGGGGAATACGCTGTTCCCCACCTGCATTGGAGATTCCACGATAAATGGCTTGACCCCGGAAGCTGTCATGGGGAGCACTTCTGGTGAGTGGTTGGCAGGCGCTGCCAACCACTCACTGTCTGCAATTCTAGCAGATACCAAATGAGCTACCGCTCATCGGTATCTGTCAGAAGCGATCGGACTGTGCTGCAGGGTGCCTCTCTATGGGGCAGTGTAAAAATAAGAAGGAATGATTAAATAAAGATTTTATAAATATGTAAAAAAAAAAAAAAGTTAAGTTCACATCATCCGCCTTTTCCCCCATTCACAATAAAAGTATTAAAAAATAAAAAAATCAAACTGCGTAATGGAAAAAATGGTCCAAATTACGTTTTTTTGGTCGCCGCAACATTGCTATAAAATGCAATAACGGGCGATCAAAACAGCGCATTCACCCAAAAATGGTATCATTAGAAAGATCAGCTCAAGAAGCAAAAAAAGCCATCAAACAGCCCCAGATCCCGAAAATAAGGAAGCTACGGGTCGCAAAACATGGCGCAAAAAGTGTGATTTTTTTTTTTTCAAACCTCTGAATTTTTCTACACCACTTAGGTACCAGTAAACGTATACATGTTTGGTATCTACGAACTCGTTCTGACCTGAGGCATCACACCATCAAGTTGGTTTTACGATATAGTGAACATGGCGACTAAAAAACTCGAAAACCAAACGTGTAATTGTACTTCTTTTGCAATTTGCCTGCGCTTGTATTTTTTTTGCAATTTCCCTGTACATTATATGGTAAAATAAATGATTGCATCTGAAAGTACAACTTGTCCCACAAAAAACAAGCCATCATATGTCTATATTGACAGTAAAATAAAAAGGTTATTGCTCTTGGAAGCAGGGGAGCAAAAAACAAAAATGAAAAACGAAAAATTCCAGGGTCATGAAGGGGTTAAAGGTGGTCTTCCATTCATCACCCTGACAGATTCAGATCAGGTTGTACACTCCATGCAGATCAATTGTGGAGAAAATCTGGACTCCTCTAAAGTGGTAAAACAACTCTGAAATAAGAGACAAGAGATTATTGACTGTGATCTGGTTAAGGCCACTATAATCAATACAATGCTGAAATGAACCATCTAGATCAGGGGTCTCAAACTCGGCTGGGTTACAGGGCCGCACATAGAAAAAAATTGATATCGGGGGCCGCATTGCTTGTAGGACTAAGTGACATTTTTAGTAAGTCCAGAATTTTTCGCTCAATGTAGTAATGTCCAAATGTCCTGATCCTCTTCTTGTAGGAATGTCCCCACCCTGATCTCCTTCTTTTAGTAATGAACCCATCCTGTTCCCCTTCTTATAGTAATGTCCCCATCCTGGTCCCCATCTTGTAGTAATGTCCCCATCCTGTTCCCTTCTTGCAGTAATGTCCCCATCCTGGTCCCCATCTTGTAGTAATGTCCCCATCCTGGTCCTCCTCTTGTAATAATGTCCCCATTCGGGTCCCCATCTTGTAGTAATGTCCTCATTCCGGTCCCCATTTTGTTGTAATGTCCCCTTACTGATCGCCTTTTTGTAGTAATGTCCCCATACTGGTCCTCATCTTGTGTAACATTCTCATCTTGGTCTTCTCCTTGTAGTTATGTCCCCATCCTGGTCCCCTTCTTTTAGTAATGTCCCCATCCTGGTACCCTTCTTATAATAATGTCCTCATACTGGTCCTCATCCTATATTGATGTCCCCCATTCTGGTCCTCATCTTCTTGCAATGTCCCCATCCTGGTCCCCTTCTTGTAGTAATGTCCCCATCCCGATCCTCATCAGGTAGTAATGTCGCCATCTTCATCCTCATCTTGTAGTAATGGCCCCATCCTGATCGTCATCTTGTAGTAATGCCCCATCTAGTCTTCTTCTTGCAGTAATGTCCCAATTCTATTCCCCATCTTGTAGTAATGGCCCCATCCTGATGCCACTTTGTAGTGTTGTCCCAACCTGGTCTCTCTTCTTTTGGCATGCACACACAGTCTCTCATACACACTCCACACTCATACACACATTCACACTCTCATACACACACACACTCTCATACAAACACTCTCATACACACTCACATACACCAACTCATACACAAACACACTCTCATACACACATATACACACAGTTATATACACACTCATACACACACTCATATACACAAACACTCACATACACACACACACTCTCATACACACTCTCATACACACACACACACACTCTCATACACACACACACACACACACACTCTCATACACACACATACTCTCATACAAACACTCTCATACACACTCACATACACCAACTCATACACAAACACACTCTCATACACACATATACACACAGTTATATACACACTCATACATACACTCATATACACACACTCATATACACACACTCTCATACACACTCACATACACACATACACTCTCATACACACACACACACACACACTCTCATACACACATACTCATACACACACACTCTCTCATACACATTCATATACACACACACTTTACCATACACACATTCATACACACTCATACACACACACTCATACACACTAATATACACACACTTTCTCATACACACTAATATACACATACTCTTATACACACTCACACACTCATACACACACACTCTTACATACACACTCATATACACACTCTCATACACACTCTTTCTCATAACCACACACACTCATACATACACACTCATACACACACTCTCTCATTCACACTCATATACACACACTCACTCTCATACACACACACACTCATACACACACACTCTCTAATACATACACACTGTCAAACAAACACCTTAATGATGCCGGGGTCCGGTGTGCAGGGGGCCACCGTGATATAGTGTGCTGGGGACTGTGGATTCATTATCACTTCCGGGCCAATCAGAAACCTCAAGTGACGTCACTTTCAGGTCTCTGATCTGTTTGGCCCGCCGACTACCATTGATGTAGCTGAGCAGAGGAGCTTCTCGAAGCGGCCGCAGGAAGTGATAATGAATCCGCAGTCCCCAGCACACTGCACCGCAGTGGCCCCCTACACACTGCACCATGGTGGCCCCGTGCACACCAGAACTGTATCCTTACGTTGTCCATGGTGCTGCGGGCTGCACTGCGAAGCCCCAGGGGCCGCATGCGGCCCGCATATTTGACCCCTAATCTAGATGAATCCCCATGCAGGATTCTCCTTCACATTTTCAGGTAATGGATTACATCCCTGCCTGTAACAGTGAGTGGATATGACCCTTAGGTGGAGTAGCACCTGACACTAGGTCAATGGGGCAGTTGTACTGCCCATGTGAGGGAAGGTTCTCTGCCTCCTTCTTGTCAAAGATGTCTGCATATGATCAATAGGTATAAGGCAGACCAAGAAGAAGATGCGCACGCACCAGCGGATGAGTAAAATAAATATGGATGAGGCATCTTTCATGGCAGGTACTTACAGCTGAGCCAAGACACAAAGGGAACAGGTCTGTAAGACCCTGTTCACACCACCGAAAGACTTAATCATAGAAACAATAACAATGTCTAAAAGTACACTTCCATAAAAAATAAAATTTAAAAGCAAGTGCTAGCGTGAAAAGTGTCAATAACAGGGTACTTAGTTAATACGTTTTTTGCAAAAAATATATACGAAGCAGTTTTACCGCCATCAAGGTGACCCATATCAGAACGGTCCCTAACCTACCTTATTTAAAACCTGATCCTGTATATAAAAATCTCAATGGATTCAGGGTGTAGAAAAGTTAAAGTCTTTCGATGGTGTGAACACGGTCTTACAGACCTGTTCACTTTGTGCCTTGGCTAAGCTGTATGTTTATTTAGTCTCTTGTTAAGCAATATAGGGGGTTCCCCACCCCTTCCTTACTGAGTCAAGCACATATAGTGCCGTATGCTGTGCACATCATGGGACTTTGACCCTTCTGCTCCCTGAATCCATTGAGATTTTTATATACACGATTAGGTTTTAAATAATGTAAGTTAGGGACTGTTCTGATATGGGTCACCTTGACAGCGGTAGAACTGCTTCGTATACTTTTTTTGAAAAAGCGTATTAACTAAGTACCCTGTTACTAACATTTTTCTCACTAGAACTTGTTCTTTACTTTTATTTTGTATAGCAGAGTATTTTTAGATGTTGTTATAGTGCTTTTCTGTGATTTAACCTTTCATGGCAGGACTGACCCCAAAGAATTACCTCACAATAACACTAGTCAAGGACAGGTATGTGAATCCGTGTCCACCATAGGCCAAGGAAGAATTGATGAGAGATTCGGTAACAGGAAAAAGGTAATCCTTATGCAGTGCTCCTTTCCAAAGTTCCACTTGCTTGGTGACAAAGTGTACAGAGTCGGAAAAGGTCCTTCCATTGACTGTTGAAATCAGCAGGGGAGTCTGAAGAGGAGTAACTGGCATCTGGTACCCGTCCACCATGGTCTGCTACATGAAGTTCCCAGCCAAACCGGAATACAGATAAGCCACCTCTGTGAATCGAACCCCCAATAAGACAACCATGGTTAAAGTCAATAGTGAAAAGGAGTTATTCTCGCCTAGGGTGGCTTCTCCATCCAACCCTAGGCTTGAGAGCTTTCCGGCTTCTCTGGACAGGAGCAGATTACATGGGATGTATTTCCTCAGTAAAAAACAAACCCTTTGGTCTGTCTATCATCGCCTCGTTGTTCAACCATCCTGACACAATCGACCTGCATGGAGTCTGGAGGGAAGGCAGATGTGGAGTGCTGAGGCGTGAGCGGCCTCTGGAAGGAAGGTACTAGGCACAAAGGTCTCCTATCTCCAGACACCTCTCTTGATTGCTCTTGGAACTGCAGTTCAATCCAAATGGTGAGGGAGACTAAGGATACCGTCACACCTGGTGACATCGCCGCCGATTACATAGGCGATGCAGGGGCATGGCCTATCGGCGGCAACAGCGTCGCTGCATCGCCTAATGTAAAGTGGCGATGTCGGCGGTAAATATCGCCACTGAGTGGTCGCCTGGTTTCTCAGCAGTGCTCTGAAACCAGGCGAGCACTCTGGTGCGATGTGTATACATCGCCCCATGTAACATGCCGATCAGCGATGTTGCAGGCGATAGGAGCCATAGGCTCCCATGTTACAGCATCGCCGCTGGAGTTTGTTGACACCCCAGTGGCGATGCATCACTGGAGGTATCGCCGCATGTAAACATGCGATGGCGACGCTGGCGGGGCACAAAAAACGTGCGCGCCCCTGAGTGTTGCCAGCGATATCTCTGGCGACGTCACCAGGTGTGACGGTACCCTAAGTCTTCCAGGTTATCTGGAACTACACAATCAACAAGTTTGGCTTTAATCCTGCCCGATAGACCTTTTAGAAGGCAGTAATCATAGTTTCGTTGTTTCAGGCAAGCTCAGAAGACAGCGTGCAGAAACATACGGCATACTGGGTATTAGTGAGACTTCCCTGGCGCAGTCTGAGGAAGATGATTCTGCAAAGGTGTCTTGACCCGACTTGTTAAACACCCTATGAAATGCCTTTAGGAAGAGTTTCAGGTTCTAGCAGTATAAACTTTTTGGAGTCCCCTTTCAAGATATGATCTTCATTTGCAAGACAAGTGTAGCTGCTGAGTCCAAAGGAACTTTCGCCTAATAAGATTGTATTATACGTATTATTATGGATGATGGGGATATGTCTAACATCTGTTCTATATATTTATAACAACATTGCGATAGTAGTGTGAGGTGTTAATTGATGAGATTATACCGTATATGAAGTATATACTGAGTGTATTGATTTGAAAAGATCAAGTTATATGTCATTGTTATATATATGTCACCGTTTACTTCATGTTAGCCCGATATAGAGATAATCATGTATGGATTATAAGTGTAAGTTCCATCTAAGTTATATCGGTATGGGGCTAATAGTTGAGGATATTGAGCGTTTAGGACTATATAATAACTTTTCCCCTTATTGCATATTGTAACATATAAATTGGGCTTCTGTTTCTAGTGCTATTATATAAGCAGCGGTGCGGTGCTATCTTTTTTACACATGCGCACTCCCCTTCTTTGCTGGCCGCGTTATGCAGACATGCGCTGTGGGAGCTGCGACTCCCGTCATCGATGGTGGTTGCCGGGGTGACAGCTCGGATGACGTCGTTCCTCCGACCAGTCACTTCCGGTGCACGGCGGCGTCTGGAAACACCCGGTGCTCATAATATGTAGTATTAACGCTGCACACAGCGGTTGTGGATTAGGGCAATTTGATATTTGATCTGGGGTCCTATATAAGGGGCATATGATTAAGCCAGGCCATGCCTCCTGACGAAGCCATCGTGTATGGAAGAAACCCGTCCACATCGAGGGTTTAGGCTACAGTCCTGTGGGCCCTCTATTCCTCATCCCTACTGGTCCTAACTTCTCTAAACATGCCTCAAGGTATGTGTATTCGAGTATGTATTGTAGTACCTTTTGATACAGTGAGACCTTATGCTTAGGGTGGGTGGTTCTTATCATCCTGACACTATACTTTAGTTATTTAGTAGGATGGGGCTAATTTATGACATCCATCACCTAGACTATATATGGGGAATACTGGGAGATTAGTGTTTGACCCCGAACTGAGATAGCACAATTTGGTTTACAACCTGTTTGTTATGTGCATTTTTACCTCAATCTCAGTGACAGGTATATGTGTAAGTATACCCCAATAGTCAGAAGTGGTGTCTAACTTTTTAAGAGCGAAGCCTATTAAGGTTGCATAGTCTCTTTTGTTCCTCTGTTGTGGTCCCCACAGCTAGTTGCTTGTTTATCACTGAGGGTGTTCTGTCACACATTTGTAATAATTATCTTAAAAAAAATTTTGAAGCATTTCTACATACCGTATGTTGTCTGGATCATTTATGCCCAATTCCTCTGCCTCCTGATTCTGGGATGGTAGATTTCTTGGGAAATTTTAGGTTATATAGAAAAAGCCACTTTGGTTTGATCTGAGACAAACTGGTGGGAAAACAGTTCAAAGTGCAATGTGCATTGGTTTAAGAACACCCCGTATAGCTTCGGATTGCCAGATCCAAGAGCAGGGTTGACTGCCAGATCTGGGGCTGCTGCTTGGGTAAGAGCAGGTACAGTGCCAGTTTGCAGGCTATTCAGGCAGGTATCCACAGATTGCATAAGGGCCAGCATTTTGGTTTTCGTCTTTGGTTGGCTGACAAGCTCTTCCTGCAGACCTGCAAGCTGGGAGGCATTGGTGCCAGTTGATTCATGGCCTTTACAAACTGTCACATGAGGTGATCAAAGGGGAAAAGTTGACCCACTAAATCAAGGCATCGATTTATGACCTAGACTAGCGTACTTGAGTGACTACCAAGTTTTCAGAAGAGCGACAGATGGAGAGGATAGACTTGTGCTGACAGGCAGCCGCCGGGGGCAGTGCAATGGGATCTCTGTCCCTCAGAGGTTGGGGTGCAGAGACAGGCACAGGTGCAGGTAGGATGGCAAGAATGGAAGACAGGTAAGCACAGGTAGGCACAGCAGGGTATGGTAGGTGGTGGCATGCACTGGTAGGTAATGGCAGGTTATGGAAGGCACATCAGGTTAAGCAGACACAGACCACTACAAGTGAGTATTGGCAGGTCTAGGGAGACACAGTGGAACACCTGGACGGGATAGGAGCACAGGTACTGAGTAATACACAGTACACAGACTGAAGATATAGGGGACATGACAACTAGGTAAAGAACCCAGACACATTGTACAGGCACCTTCCAATGGGGGAGGATTTCCCAAATACCCATGGGCTGAGAGGCACTGTTCTCAGCCATTGGCTGAGAGGCACTTCTGGGTTAGGTTGCTGCTCCTTCAAGACAAGGAGGCACCCTAAGGGTACCTTTACACGCCGCTACTGGCGGGTGGATACAACCAGCTACTTCACGTGCACGAGCACGCACAAACGGTTACAAACGGTAATCGCACCACCTTTACACGCCGCCACAAGGTGCGCTACAGTAGGTTACATCTATCTCTAGATACACCGCCGGGTGTCTCAAGTTACCTTCTGTAGCTCACCTTACCTCATTTACACATCGCTACAACAAGCTAATATGGGCGGACCTGGTGCAGCAGGGACAACACATAGGCGTGCCACAATTGTGGATTACGAGACGTTTGTACGCTGATAGGACAAAGCAAGAACATCATGATTGGGCAGGCATCGCAGGAGGCTGATTACTACATGACGCTCGAGCAATTGTGTAGTGTGACTGGTCAGCTCCTTGAATATGTCTCCCTATGCAGCGACTACCAATCGTAATGCAGGAGCTTCCTCCAATGATCGCTGATGGGGCGCGGTAACCTGGAGCCTGTGTCACACCCCAGCTACAGACCAGGTACATAGCATGGTGTAGAAACAACCCTTCTGTTACTTCTTTACACGCCGATACAGGTCGCTACAATCGGCTGTGTAGCCACCTGTTTCAGGGCAGTGCTCGGAAAAAGGTGCAGCTACTGCCGGGTGGCTACTACCGTCTTCATACGCCGCTACTACGGGGTACATTGCCGATGCAAGATACATTTCTCGCAAGTAGCTGGTTGTATCCACCCGCCAGTAGCGGCGTGTAAAGGTACCCCAAGCACACACAAAAGAGCCCTGCCATACATGCGTTGTTCCTGGGAGCTGGCAGATGCAGCAGGAGCTGGAACAAGCAGGGAACATGAGTAGTGAGTGCGTTGGTGCCCCTGGCTAATGGACCCCTTATTGTGACCTTTATTGGTTGATTTTGGTGTCATTAAATTGGTTAGAAATCAACGGACTCGGTGCTTTGATTGGCTGCTGTGGGCGGATAATTTAGACTTCATTAGACATTTAACTATGAGGATCAAGGATGGTCAATATGTGGTGATCTGAAAGTTTTCTCTTTGCTCCTTGGGCAGCAAGGCAGATACTCGAAGTATCCATGCTTTGTATTGGAATGGGACAGCCGGAATAGAACTCCTCACTGGAGCCAAAATATTTGGTCTTTGGGAATATCTTTGCAACGTGGACTAAAGAACATACAATAGCTGTGGATACAGTGATGGATTATAATGAGGTCAATCTGAGCTGAAGCCCCAGACCCTATGCTGTGGGGAGACCCACCAGCCCAGGGAAAATTGCCCCATTATAATCCGCCACCACCACAGTCTGCACTGCTGATACCGGCGCTAACCCTCAGCCCCGTCCCCTTCTTCCTCCCGCACTGTAGCATACATCATAATATGACGTCTGAGTCCGACGTGCGGAGGACGTTGTAAAGACTGCGGGTGCTGGTGGAGTCACATGCAGCCCGCCTACCTCGGCCATAGAGGAGCTGAGCCTGAGCTGATGATTTATTGAATCCTCCTGCTCCCAGGCAGCTGATATCCAGACTCCCCCTGAGTCTGTCACCTCACCCGCCATCCACCACCTCCTGGGCCTGCATGAAGAGAGTGTGTCTGAGGGACCGTCACCTTGCTGAATGCCGACACAGAGCACAGAGGAAAGTGCCTGTGTGACAGTGAGTCATATGCCCTGACTCCTGCTGCTGCAGCTGCTGTGGCTGTGCTCTGTGTGTGTCAGCCAGACCTCCTGCTGGCTGCTGCACGGCAGGAGGACTCAGTGTAAAAAGAATTTAAGCAGTATAATTAAATGATTTGTGTTCTAAAGCCCCCGTCACACATAACGAGATCGCTAGCAAGATCACTGATACGTCACAGGTTTTGTGATGTAACAGTGACCTTGCCAGCAATCTTGCTACGTTTGTCACTTAGCACCAATCAGGCCCCTGCTGTGAGATCGCTGATCGGTACAAACTGTTCTAGATCATTTTTTGGTTGTTGTGCTCCCGCTGGGAATGCTGCATCGCTGTGTTTTACTGGGACAATGACCAACGATCCCAATACTACACCCGAGAGTGACAGGTTCCAAATTGACCACCGTATCGTTCCTGCTTCGCTGGTGAGATCTTACTGTTTGATATCTCACCAGCGATCATGTAGCGACGCACCAGCGATCCATACCAGGTCGGATCGTTGTTGGGATCGCTGGTGCATTGCCAAGTATGACGGTACCCTAACTTAATCACTGGAGTGGTCAGGGAGGGTGTTGGAGAGACACTACTGGACAGAGGATTGTCTGAAACTACATGGGGTAAATTTGCCCCATGTAAACTGTGCCCCACCATCTTGGATAACACAGAAACATGTGAAATGCCGCTACATGGTGTATCATGTGCCCCTCTAAGTAGCTATCTTGCTTGGATCATGTATGTATGGAGTCCATACATACATGATTCAAGCAAAATATCCACATAGAGGGGCACATACAGCATGTAGAGGTATTTCACATGTCTGTGGAAGGTGGAGGGGCAGTGGGTGCGCACATTATGTATTTGGTGAGTTTTTAGCTCAGTATTTGTAAGGTCTCATGCACACGCTGAATATTTGGTGAGTTTTTTACCTCAGTATCTGTAAGTCCTCATGTAGATGTCCAGTATTTGGTCAGTTTTTCCCTCAGTATATGTAAGGCCTTGTGCACACGCTGAGTATTTGGTGAGTTTTTCCTCAGTATCTGTAAGGCCTCATGCACATGCTGAGTATTTGGTGAGTGTTTTCCTCAGTATTTGTAATGCCTCGTGCACACGCTGAGTGTTTGGTGAGTTTTTCCTCAGTATTTGTAAGGCCTTGTGCACGCGATGAGTATTTGGTGAGCTTTTACCTTAGTATTTGTAAGGTCTCGTGCACACGCTGAGTATTTGGTGAGTTTTTTCCTCAGTATTTGTAAGGCCTTGTGAACATGCTGAGTGTTTGGGTAGTTTTTACCTCAGTATTTCTAAGGCCTCGTGCACACGCTGAGTATTTGGTGAGTTTTTTCCTCAGCATCTGTAAGGCCTCGTGCACACCCTGAGTATTTGGTGAGTTTTTTCCTCACTATTTGTAAGGCCTCATGCACACGATGAGAATTTGGTGAGCTTTTAAATTAGTATTTGTAAGGTCTCGTGCACACGCTGAGTATTTGGTGAGTTTTTTCCTCAGTATTTGTAAGGCCTTGTGAACATGCTGAGTGTTTGGGTAGTTTTTACCTCAGTATTTCTAAAGGCCACGTCACACGCTTCAATTTCTTGAGCGATATCGCTTAAGCGATCAGTTATTTTGATCGCTTAAGCGATATCGTTTCGGGCGTCGCTGCGTGTAAACGATCGATTTTTTGATTTTAAATCGTGTGGTCGTTCATCGCAGATTTGTGATCAGGACCTCAAATCAAGCGATAAACGCTTGATCAATCTGCTTCATCGTGGTGTGTGACACCACGATGAACGATCTCCCAGCGGCAGAGCCTATGCTGGGAGATGGTATCTATGGTAAACGTCGGGTTACTAAGCGCCGCGCGGCGCCTAGTTACCCGATGTGTACCATAGTTACCAGCGATCTCGCTGGTCCACATCGCTGGTGAGTCTGTCTGTGTGACATCTCACCAGCGATGTGAGCGATATTGTTAGCGATCGCGCGTGCACGTGATCGCTAACAATATCGCTCATACGATTGATGCGTGTGACGTGGCCTTAAGGCCTCGTGCACACCCTGAGTATTTGGTGTTTTTACCTCAGTATTTGCTAAGTTATGTTCACATAAGGCTTTTTTGTTTTTTTTATTCGTTTAAAAAAATACATGCTAATAAAAAGCTGAATTTTTTTTTCAATGCCAAAAGTTCACAGGAAACATCCTGTGTGAACATAGCCTTAAGGACGCGTCTCGCGCTTCAATGGTCGAACGATCTGATCAACGATCCGACTTGACCTAGATTGCTTGGACCATGTTCAATGATCGCTAGTGAAATGTCACATGTATATATATCGTTAGCGATGCAGCAACGATTCCGCGAAAAGCAAACAATACTTGCGGTCGTTAGATCGCCTACGTCCTTCACTTCTCAATAGGCGAGGTCAAGCTGCAGGTTGAATGAATGCTCATCGTTTGGTTTAAGGGCCGGTTCACAAACTTCGGATGAACGATCTGACCGATTATCGTTTATCAAATGTACGTCACACTGAACGACATTGTTGTGACGTCGTTTGAACGACTGAAAACCTGCAACGTTTCAACTATATTGTTAACGATATCGTAGTGTGTGACGGGGCCTTTAGGCTGCATAGTCACTATAAGTAAAAACAGCGTTTTGGATGCAGCATATTGCCACTGCATCAAAAATGTTGCTTTGAACAGTAGCAGCACAGCAGATGATTTGCAGAAATCCCATCCTTACTACAGTATGCTTCCCCGACTGCATCATATTTTCAGCTGCGGTGCGGATTGTTGGCACTCAACTCCTCCACAGCATGTTCATTTCACACTCCGGAGTTGGAAGTGATCACCATCAGCTGCACACAGGGAGAAGCCGCCCTACACCCACTGCAGGCTGTGAACACAGGGCAGCTGCGGTCTCCCTTCGGCCACCTGGGGGTTCCTGCAGGTCTGGAGGCGCTGTGTCCCAGACCTGTTTCACACATCCGTGCCCACTGTGCGTTTCTGCTGTGTTTTTATGCTGCGTTTTCTGCACTAAAAACACATGTCAATGCTTGGCACTTTTTTGCCGGCGCTTTCTCCCATAGGGCCCATTATAACTGCTGGAATTACGTATCTTCGTTCAGACAATGCGCAATTCCAGAGACAAAAAGCAGGGTGCACCACAGTCCTCAAGAAAGATAGAATGGTGCTGCACAACAGTGTCAAAATTAATCAAGAGAGAAGAGAAAGAGACACTGCAAGGATAGGCGCACACAATATCATGTGAGAAGTGGTTATTTATTCAATTTTTTCTCTTTTGCTTTGACATAGTGATAAGGTGGGGTCAAACAGACAATTCTAAAAACATTTAAAACGAGTTACAATGACTCGGTAGCATGTCACTATCACATACCTGAGTGAAGGTAGCTCAGGTAAGAAGGGTTAAAGCAGGTATGCACATAGGTGTGCCAATTGATAATATATGATCAATAAACATTCAGACAGTGCGATAGTATGAATGGTAACCACCAGGTGGCTGGAGTACCAGCCAAATTACCTGAATATATGATGTTATGGTCAAAAACTTTCATACATGGATAAAATTAACTGTCAGCATGAAATGGGGTTGCCAAAAATACAGACCCAAAATACCCTGTGTGGATGATGTCATATATACAAAGTGGATAATTAGAACTCAAGTATATAATTCCTCAACAGTTTATACAATACTTAACCGATCTTTGATACGGTATTAAAACAGAGGAAAGATATATCAAAGTGTATTATTAAATTAAAGTATCCAATTACCTAGACACCCTGAGGCAGTGCAGAGCTAAGGTTAAATAGCAGGCTTGGCTATTGGCAGATAAGAAAACACAAGGATCCAGTCAAGAGGTTAAACATTGTCAGAATGAAAATGGAGGAAAAGAAAAAAAAAAAAAAAAAAAGAGACATATTCCAGGTAATGACAAGTATATCCCTGTAGAGCACTGTAGGGTACAAACCGAGTAAACTCGTACAATCAGAAAGCCAGCATCAATGATAACAGGGATACAGGAGTACACAGTCAAAACAAAAAAAAAATTAAATAAACCTCAGTATATGACAGTGAATCAGCAGCACAGTGCTGTCTAAGTTTTGCCAATATGCATAAACCAAACAATCAATACTGCCCAATGCACTGCAGAGTGGAAATACCCCACATTATGGTTACATGTAACGATCTGTGTGCAGATCAAGCTAGTTAGGGGAATCAGAGGCACCAGGATTGAACCACACTGGGAGTTTAGGTCTGAGAATATTATACCTGCGTATTCCTGCCTGGAATGGGGGAGAGGTGGAATTCAGACCCCCATCCTGGGCATGTGTAGTGACAGGAGGGGCCCGACGCGTGTCGCCGGGAGGGCTTCGTCAGGGGCCCTGACGAAGCCCTCCCGGCGACACGCGTCGGGCCCCTCCTGTCACTACACATGCCCAGGATGGGGTCTGAATTCCACCTCTCCCCCATTCCAGGCAGGAATACGCAGGTATAATATTCTCAGACCTAAACTCCCAGTGTGGTTCAATCCTGGTGCCTCTGATTCCCCTAACTAGCTTGATCTGCACACAGATCGTTACATGTAACCATAATGTGGGGTATTTCCACTCTGCAGTGCATTGGGCAGTATTGATTGTTTGGTTTATGCATATTGGCAAAACTTAGACAGCACTGTGCTGCTGATTCACTGTCATATACTGAGGTTTATTTAATTTTTTTTTTGTTTTGACTGTGTACTCCTGTATCCCTGTTATCATTGATGCTGGCTTTCTGATTGTACGAGTTTACTCGGTTTGTACCCTACAGTGCTCTACAGGGATATACTTGTCATTACCTGGAATATGTCTCTTTTTTTTTTTTTTTTTTTTTTCTTTTCCTCCATTTTCATTCTGACAATGTTTAACCTCTTGACTGGATCCTTGTGTTTTCTTATCTGCCAATAGCCAAGCCTGCTATTTAACCTTAGCTCTGCACTGCCTCAGGGTGTCTAGGTAATTGGATACTTTAATTTAATAATACACTTTGATATATCTTTCCTCTGTTTTAATACCGTATCAAAGATCGGTTAAGTATTGTATAAACTGTTGAGGAATTATATACTTGAGTTCTAATTATCCACTTTGTATATATGACATCATCCACACAGGGTATTTTGGGTCTGTATTTTTGGCAACCCCATTTCATGCTGACAGTTAATTTTATCCATGTATGAAAGTTTTTGACCATAACATCATATATTCAGGTAATTTGGCTGGTACTCCAGCCACCTGGTGGTTACCATTCATACTATCGCACTGTCTGAATGTTTATTGATCATATATTATCAATTGGCACACCTATGTGCATACCTGCTTTAACCCTTCTTACCTGAGCTACCTTCACTCAGGTATGTGATAGTGACATGCTACCGAGTCATTGTAACTCGTTTTAAATGTTTTTAGAATTGTCTGTTTGACCCCACCTTATCACTATGTCAAAGCAAAAGAGAAAAAATTGAATAAATAACCACTTCTCACATGATATTGTGTGCGCCTATCCTTGCAGTGTCTCTTTCTCTTCTCTCTTGAATGCGCAATTCCAGCACATATAATCTATTGGCACCACTGACCTAGCCCTCTCCTGGATCTCCCCTTAGCTAATGGACCGGACTTTCAGCGTCACCCACTCCCACACCTCTTCCTCACCCTACCCCCTATCTGTTGGTGTTCCCCAAGGCTCGGTCTTGGGACCACTACTCTTCTCCATATACACCCTCGGCCTAGGCCAACGCATTGAGTCCCACGGCCTTCAATACCACCTCTACGCTGATGACACCCAGCTCTATCTATCCAGCCCTGACATCACCTAGCTACTATCCAAAATTCCGCAATGCCTGTCCACCATCTCATCCTTCTTCTCTGCCCGCTTCCTAAAATTGAACATGGAGAAAACCGAATTCATCATCTTCCCCCCGAGCCGCTCTCCTCACCTACCCGAACTATCCATCACTGTTAATGACTCCTCACTCTTGCCTGCCCCCCACGCCAAATGCCTTAGGATAATCTTAGACTCCTCCCTTTCCTTCAAGGCCCGCATCCAAGCCCTCGCCACTGCCTGCCGACTCCAGCTCAAAGCAATTTCAAGAATCTGCTCTTTCCTTGACCACTACACTGCTAAAACACTTGTCCATGCTCTCATCATCTCCCGCCTCGACTAATGCAAACTCCTACTCACTGGGCTCCCCGCTACCCTCCTTCGCACCTTTCCAAACTATCATCAATTCCGCTGCCCGACTCATCTGCCTGTCTCCCCGCTACTCCCCTGTCTCTCCCCTCTGCCAAGCCCTTCACTGGCTCCCCACTTCCCAAAGATACTGGTTCAAAACCCTAACCATGACATACAAAGCCATCCACAACCTGTCTCTTCTCACTCTCATTTCCTCCTGCCACAACCGCATATATGATTTCTCTCGTGCATCCACCATACTCTGGAAATCCCTCCACCAACACATTAGACACTCCCCTATCCTAGGAAACTGCAAGAGAAACCTGAAGACCCACCTATTCCGTCAAGCCTACAACCTTCACTGAGACTTGATACACGCTCGGCTCTCCCCCTCCTACTGTCTCCCAACCTGTCCCTTATAGACTGTGAGCCCTTGTGGACAGTATCATCTGCCCTACTGTATCTGTACGATTTGATTGTCGTCACTTGTGTTCGTCTCCTCGTCTGCCCTTGCATATGTAAAGCGCCATGGAACCTAATGGCGCTATATAAATAAATACTACTAAAAAAATAATAATACCGGTAATAATAATAACAGTTGTCATCAATCTTTGCCATTTTTGCAATACACACTATATACAAGCAGATTTGAGAAGACTAGAGTACAGCACTGGACTCTGAATCTTCACATAGATGCAAAGGTACATCAGGGGTTAAAGTGTTTCCATTAAGTCTGTTTAACGTAAAATAACTGCATGTTTTACCCCATGCTGGCTGTAATCCGCTTCTACAATGTTTCCATCCATGGAAACCAAACTGTTTAAAGACACTAGTTTCCTTGATCTCAAGGTCAGTTATAAGTGATCGATGAAGCATTCCAGATCATCAGCCATGCAAATGGCATGGGGAAACAGCTTGCTTACATTTTAAAATGTCTATGGAAGTACATTCATATACAGTTGTTATGTAACTGAACAAATTAGGTTTCAAAGATGAAACATATAAGTGCTGATTATGATGCTCTAGGATGGAGCGCTGTACATGACTACAGAAAGGAAACACATATGTTTGAAATATGTATCAGAAAAAAACTTGTGTTCTGTGTGACCTGTATAAGCTGCATGAAATCATCCTCTGGATGATTCTTAGCATCAAAATTCCATCAAATCTGACATTTGCTAGAGTTCATCTAAAGAGGTTATTAGGAACTGTCTTATTTTTTTCTCATGTGCCAAAGGACTAAGGCTGCCTTCAGACTTGCAGATGCATCTGCAGCGTTTTGCAGATGCATCTGCAAGCATCTGCATGCGGACCGCGGCCCCTATGTTTATAATGGAGCGCACGGCGGTCTGCAGATGCTTGCAGACCGCCGTGCGCTCTCATTGCCCGCCATTAGTGATCTGTGCGCACGCGGATGCCTGCGCACAAATCACACACTCCCGCCCGCATCAGGGACGCAACATCTCGCGTCCATGGTGCGGGCGGGAGTGTGTGATTTGTGCGCAGGCATCCGCGTGCGCACAGATCACTAATGGCGGGCAATGAGAGCGCACGGCGGTCTGCAAGCATCTGCAGACCGCCGTGCGCTCCATTATAAACATAGGGGCCGCGGTCCGCATGCAGATGCTTGCAGATGCATCTGCAAAACGCTGCAGATGCATCTGCAAGTCTGAAGCCAGCCTAACAGGAAGGCAGTTGCTAATTCCGGTCTTGTCTACCTGGTGCTTTCATTGGTTGATCAAGGACTGCTCCTGATGGCGATTCTGCTTCTTCATTCTGACTCTATTGGGCTTACATTGGGAAAACAATTACAGCTTTAAGCAGTAGATTTTGGCTACATTGAATAGCAGTCACATGGTTCAGAAGAAGATCAAGTGCATATATTTTACTGCATTTCCACTGCGCTACAGATGTATTCAGAAGGGATAAGGCAACAAAAATGGAGTTGTAATGGCTTCTTGAAAAGAGTTTTATTGTCTTGTGTTTTCTTGTCCACATGCCAATTAAGGGGGTCCCAAGAATCAAACATTTATTATCTGTCCTGTGGATTGAGTTTATGTAAAGCTGTTATAAAGTCAATATCTGCAACTATCCTACGTATGAGTAGACATGACAGAACACCTACATTGAGGACCCAAGAATTCCCATTTAGGGAATGTTAGGCCGGCTTTACACCACGGTTTTTGCCTGTCAGGTTGGATCCTGTTTTTTGCAGGATCCACCGGACAGAACCTGACAGCACAGGATGAGCACAAAATGTGGCCAAATATACCCTCCGATTCTGGTTTTGCAGGATTTGTTTTGTGCTGCTGTCCATGGTTCTGAAGTCTGCCTGTGTCTCTGCTGCTATCCCAGGTGCTGAATTCACAGCATGTGCATTAAATACTGCTGCCCATGGTGCTGAAATTTGGACGGCAAGGATTTCGGAGCATGCTCCATTGAGAAAATCACATCTGGTTCGATTTTTTCCCTTATCCGGTGCCCATAGACTCCCATGTTATCGCCCCGGATCCGGTTCTGTCCGTGTTTGTCCGATTTTTGCACTGGAGCCAAAGAATGATGCAGGCTCCGGTTTTGGGGATGGGGAAAACAAAATACACAAAACCTGATGGCCAAATAGGACCAATCCACACAATATGAATACATGGGAGGTAAAACCAGATCAGGTTGAGTCCGGTCCAAACTGGACACAACCAGATGCTGCAAACCATGGTGTCAAGCTGGCCTTAGAAGGATGTTTTACTTTACCTCTCCACTTCCTAAACAGTAAGAATACTTCATATTATTAAAGGGGTACTACTAACAAATGTCACTCAATTCTGGTTAGTTCCATACATGCCTGTTGTCTGTTATGTTGCGCTGCAATAGATTGTGTATGGTACGTGATCAAATATGAGAATCTAAAACAATATCATAAATTAACTTGTACAATTACACGAGCAGAACCATAGCTGTAATGAAAAAAAAGGATGACTCCCACACATTGGGTTTTGTACATCGATTTGCACATATGTTAGTCACTCTGGCTAACCTACAATCCTACCCATTCTTAGGAGTAGTTGCACAGAATAGATGTGCAAAAAATAAGAGTTAGTAGATTACGATAACATTATTTTTTAATATCTTAAATCAATTTTTGGCCAATGTTAAGAATATAATTTGTGATTGGGAATATTATCACTGCTCTTAAAATGGCCTAGCAGTGGCGTAACTTGAAGCTCATGGGTCTGGTGCGAAAGCTAAATATTGCAAATCTTTAATAGCGCTAGTCTTTTTATACTGGCCAAAGGAACTTTTCAGGTCCCCCTAGGTTTCAGGGCCCAGATGCGATTGCAACCCCAGCACCTATTGAACGCCCCTGTGGCCTAGAACCATAAATCAGTGTTCTGTAGATAGATCTTTTTTTCACTTTGACTGTTATGATGTAGCTTACTTTCTAATCAAGGAAAGCTAATCTACACATTATTTTCCTATGGAGCATTGTCTTTAACATGGACTATAAAGATACAAGCCAAAAGAAGAATCAACGCCTTCAAGATGTAGTGCTGGAGAGGAATGCTATCAATTCCATCAATGGATAACAAGAAGAACAAACAAATCAATTTTGGAACAAATCAAACCACACATGTCACTTGAAGGAAGAATCACCATATACGAGTACGACTTGCCTAATTTGGACACACCTTATGAAAAGAAAAATCACTGGAGAACGACATCATGGTTGGAAGTATAAAAGGAACAAGGTGAAGAGGAAGGCCAGCAACCCAATGGCTTGATACTATCAAGATAATGGTAGAGTAGACCCTGATAGAACTTCTCTAGGCTCGCGCAAGATCAATCTTCCTAGCACTCATCCATGACGTCGCCATGGGATGAGATTGACCTGAAGGCTGATAAATAACAATTGTCCTTAAATAAGTCTCCACACATTGCTGAGTATATTCAGAGCCAGTAACCCCACAAGCTGCCTACTATAGTATAATATATCTATAGCCAAAAACAGAAGACCAATACATCACACTCGACACAATGAAATAAGTATTGTAATGCCTTTTATCTATCAGACAGAATGGTATGAAGAATCAACTCTATTGTGTGGCGGTCTGCCTATTTCTAGTATCCAATCTCTAAATGTAGATCCAGAGATATAATGAAAAATAAAGTACAGCAGCAGGTCCCAATTTGAGAATCTTATGCTAATCTTAGGCTTAGGCTAATGCTTTCACATTACGATTTTCAGTCATACGATTGTATCCGTTTCAAAACGGATACATTCGGATCCGAAATCGGATCCCATGTTTCCCTATGGGAATTGGATCGGATCGGATGTGCCCCTATTGGCATCCGATTTTGGCACCATCCGATGCTGTCCGATTTAATCACGGGCACAAGTTCGCAGTCTGCTACAATTTTGTGTCCGTGACTCAAATCGGACAGCATCGGATCAGTGCTGATCCGAATGCCCACAAAGTGTGAGACTATGGACATCGGATCCGAGTTCACCTCAGATCCGATGTCGGCTCCGTGTTCCCTGCCTCTCCCTGTGTCTCCCTGCATTTTCCTTCCCCCATCTCCTGTCCATCTCCTCCCTTCTGTCCTTTCCCACTATTCTATTCTGTGCCCCCCGCTCCTCTATCCTGATCCAATCCCTATCCTGTCCCCTGTTCTCTTCCCTGTGTGCTAAAAAAAAAAAAAACTCCTCCGGAGGATACATCACCTTATCATCGGCTACCAGGATGCGACACCATCGGGGGCAGAAGGGCCTGTGGTGATCTCACAGAGCCAGTCAGCTGACATGTCATGTGATCGGCTCTCTGACATCATCACAGGTCCTTCTGCCCCGATGGTGTTGCATCCTGGGAGCCGGTGACAAGGTGATGTATCCTCCGGGAGGAGTTTTTTTTTTTAACACACAGTGAAAAGAACAGGGGACAGGATAGAGATTAGATCAGGATAGAGGAGTGGGGGGACAGAATAGAATAGCGGGGGGAAGAAGATGGAGGAGGCAGGAGCAGGGAGAGACAGGGGACTGCAGGATCCCCTCGGAAGAAGCCTTAGCAAAATGCGTTAGGGGGCGGTGGCCACAGACAGGTAAAAATTCTAGACCCATGAATTGATTTACGGTACTTGTTTGCGTGCTTGTATGGTATGTACTGAGGACTTTAGCACTATTTAGGCTGGTGCCTGGTACATGATATATTGTAATTCACTGTCATACCTGCATGTTTTATTTCATGAGGTCTCCTGTCTTGTGTGCTGCCTTGACATTACTTTTATTGCTGCATTTATGCACTCATTTTTAATAAAGAGCACTTTGTTTACTATTTTTGCCTGACTCCAGGGTTGTTTGTATAGGAATTGGTATGTGATTGGAGTGATCACACCTTGGAGAGCTGCTGCACCAAGTGGATTGACATGAATCATGGCTCCAACACGAGAGATGTCAATTGAAACAAAGGAGAGGATTATCAACCTCTTAAAAGAGGGTAAATCATCACGCAATGTTGCAAAAGATGTTGGTTGTTCACAGTCAGCTGTATCTAAAATCTGGTCCAAATATAACCAACATGGGAAGGTTGTTAAAGGGAAACATACTGGTAGACCAAGGAAAGACATCAAAGTGTCAAGACCGGCAACTTAAAGCAATATGTCTCCAAAACAGGAAATGCACAACAAAACAAATGAGGAACGAATGGGTGCAAACTGGTATCAATGTCTGTGACCGAACTGTAAGAAACCGCCTAAAGGAAGTGGGATTTACATACAGAAAAGCTAAACAAAAGCCATCATTAACACCTAAACAGAAAAAACAAGGTTACAATGGGCTAAAGAAAAGCAATCGTGGACTGAGGATGACTGGAAGAAAGTCATATTCTGCTGGAACTTTTGTTTGGTGTCGTTCCAATGAGATTTATAAAGTTGACGGCCTGAAGAGAACATGCAAATTTCCACAGTCATTGATGATATGGGGCTGCATGTCGGGTAAAGACTCTGGGGAGATGGCTGTCATTACATCTTCAATAAATGCCCAAGTTTACATTGATATTTTTGACACTTTCTTATCCCATCAATTGAAAGGATGTTTGGGGATGATGAAATAATTTATCAAGATGATAATGCATCCTGCCATAGAGCAAAAAAATTCCTTGAAAGAAGACACATAGGGTCAATGTCATGGCCTGCAAATAGTCCGGATCTCAATCCAATTGAAAATTTTTAGTGGAAGTTGAAGAAACTGGTCCATGACAAGGCTCCAACCTGCAAAGCTGATCTAGCAACAGCAATCAGAGAAAGTTGAAGCCAGATTGATGATGAGTACTGTTTGTCACTCATTAAGTCCATGCCTCAGAGACTGCAAGCTGTTATAAAAGTCAGAGGTGGTGCAACAAAATACTAGTAATGTATTTGAGTGCTGTTTTGTTTCTTTGTTTGTCATGATTCCATATTATTTTCCTCAGAATTGAGTGATTCCATATTATTTCCCCTGCTTGGTCTACAAAAGTTACCGTTACTGGCTAACACATTTTTTTTTTCAAGATTTCTTTTAGTGTTTCTTCAAGGCAGAGAGTTGCCATTTGAAATTACTTTAGTTTTGTGCCATGTCTGTGAACTGCTTTTTTTCTACAATAGTAAACAACTGAATAGACATCCATTGAGCTAGGTGATTCCATAATTTTTCCCAGGGTTTGTATTAGCAGAGCCCCTGACGTGCCAGAAAAGTAGAACTAACCCACAAGTGAACGTATTTTACAAACTGCACCCCTCAACAAATTCATTTAGGGGTGCAGAGGGCAAATTAACAACACAGGTGTGTCACTGAATGTTATAGCATTGGGGAGTGAAGATAGAATAACTACTTTTTTTTTCACTTAAAACGTAGCCCCTGTTTAAAAATGTATTTAATAATAATGTGAAGTGATTATAATAAACTTTCAAATATACTTCTTAAGTGAAATCTGGAAGAAAACCTTTCAAAAATCTTGTAGAAGATGTCCCCCAGGCTGTTTCTTAACCTGATATATGCTAGTTGCCAGAGAAATCCGTATTCAGCTCCACACACTGAATATGGCCATATAAGGGGGCACACAGCTCCTGTGATCTTATCTGACTCCTCTCCATTCACATCCCTCTTCTCTATGCAATCACTCATGGAGCTGTTTGGAGGCCTGTGCATCACAGCTCGTAAATGCTTTTTTGTAAACAGCTAAGAGTCTCTCCATTCTTGTTTGAGGGATTTTCATCCATTCTTTTACTGGAAAAGTCTTTCAGTTTTCTGAGCTGTCTGGGTCGTCTTGCATGCACTGCTCTTTTGGGGTTTAGCCACAGATGTTCAGTGAAGTTCAGATCACGGAATCGTGAGGACCATTGCAAAACTTTCAGATTTTACTCCTTGAGGTTGAATGTTCCTTTTGGCACTGGCTAGAACACAAGCCAAAAGCATAATTGATCATGCTAAACCATGCTAAATGGTTGGCGAAATCTCCACACATACCTTTGATCATTGTGGCAAAGAGTTCTATTTTAACCTACGGTACTTTAAAAAATCCACAGGACTTGTTTCCAAAATGCATCAGGCTTGTTTAGATTTTCTTTTGCAAACTTCTGATGCTGAATTTTATAGAGTGGATGCAGGAGAGGTTTTCTTCTGATACCACTTACATGAAGGCCATATTTGTGCAGATGATTCTGAACCATGGAGCAATGCACCACAACTTTAGAGTCTGCCAAATCTTCCTGATGGTCTTATGCAGTCAAGCTGGGGTTCTGATTTGCCTGTCTACTAATCTTAAAATCAAGTATTTTTTGTTTGCAAATATCCAAACAAACGTAGCAGAATAAAAAATGTCGGAGATTCACAATTTTCAAAAACAACCCCAACAGAGATAGAGTAAACCAGCCCCCCCCACCCTCCCCAAACACAAAGCATCAACACTAATGGTACCTTTACACGCCGCTACAGAAGGTTAGAAACAACCGGGTGTCGGAGACAGTTGTACCATCAAAACACTGCGAGGTAGCGGCGTGTAAATCAGGTTGTTGCCACCGGTCACTGTCGACACCTGTTTTTCAGCAGTGCTCAAAAACACGTTGGTATCAACCCAATGGTAGCGGCATGTAATCGAGGAACAGGAAGGTTTTTGCGACACCTAGTGAACTCCCTGGGGCGTGACACAGCCTCCAGGATACCACGCCCCATCAGCGATCATTGGTGGAAGCTCCTGTGTTACGATTGGTTGTCCCTGAATAGGGCGGCATATTTAAGGAGCTGACCAGTCACACTACACTATTGCAATAGCATCATGTTTTAGCCAGCCTTCCTGCGCTGGCTGGCCAATCATGATGCTATTGCATTGTCCAATCACCGTACGAGCGTCTCGTAATCCACAACTCTGGCACGCCTATGTGTTGTCCCTGCTGCCCCAGGTCCTCCCATATTGCCTTGTGGTAGCGGCGTGTAAATGAGGGAAGGTGCTCTACAGAAGGTAACCTGCGGCACCCGTCGGTGCATCCAGGGATAGAAAAAACCTACTGTGGATCACCTTGTAGCGGCGTGTAAATGCAGTAACAGGTACCGTTAGGAACCGTTGAAACGTGCACGTGCACGTGAAGCACCCGGGGGTTTCTAACCTTCTGTAGCGGCGTGTAAAGGTACCATAAGGTATAAGGACCCAGGTTTAATCAAATCACTTTAGATTCCGTACATACAAATTTATAAGTACATTCCTCCCTTTACACCAATTGGATTACAGTCCCAATACTCTGTCTCTTAATAAATCTAAGGATGCCAGCCCTGGGTAATCTAGCCAATCTCCCCAAATGTTTTCATACTGACTCAGCTTGCCCCGTTTAATGTAGATGTTGCGTTCCATGAGAATAATGCAGTTTACTATATGTACAAATTCTTTCCTCATCGGGGGATTCTCATCAAGCCAATGTACGGTGATTATCTTACGCGCAACATATAGCATTCTTGCAACCGCCATCTTTCCCTATTCATCCGTCATCAGATCTCCTACATGCCCCAAAATGCACGTCAGTGGGTCTCCTGTCACATTCACACCCATCACTCCTTGTATGAGTATATTTGTTGTATTTAAAACAACTATCCAGAAGGCTTGCAGTCGAGGGCAGGACCAGAGCATATGGACAACATCCGCTTCCTCCATCTCCACACGAAGACAATCTGAGTTCTCCCTCAATCCCACTTTACACATCCATACAGGGGTCCTGTACACTCTGTGTACGGTGAACAGTTGTGACATTCATCCGGATTCACTGATGGAGATCTTATGGATATATTGCAGAATGTCTTCCTATTGTGTGTCTGATATAGGTCCCATGTCTTTGGACCATTTTAATCAAGCCGTCAGTGGGTGTCTTTCCAGGAAAGTCTCTAGCAGGCCCCGGTACAACAAGGAGATAAGCCCCCTGGGTGCCTCTCTGTGACCCAATAACAAGTAGTATGCTATGTGCCTGGACCCGAATCTGTGACCATCTGTTTTGCTTGAGAAATGCGTGTCACAGCTGAAGATATTAGTAGAACATTGTGCGCTCTAGGGGAAATTCCTTCCCTAACTGTTCGAATGATTTGAGTGTGTTACCATTCAGCAGCTGCGAAACATACCATATCCTGGTGTACTCGGGTATCAGGCTCGGGTGGAATGCTTGGGATGTCACGGTTGGCAGCACCTGAACTCGTGGCCTGGGTGACACTTCAAAAAGCGTGTATTTACAGGGGATAAGAGTTTGTCATGTGACGCCACCTGTAGTACCTAGTGATGGGTCACCAGCGCCGCCACAGTCTACCAGAGGTAGATGGTAGTGCGGCTGAGATGGCAAAGCTCCCTACAGGCAGAGCGGGTCCTCCACGGAAGCGTATTGTTAAGGGGCAGCTTGGAGCGGGATCTTAAGTCGGGTTGGGGAGCAATGGAGCAGTCTATAAGGGGCACCAGGAACGGAGAGGAATGACGCACACACACTGCAGAAGTCTCCTTTACCTTTTACTGGTGTTATATCAGGTAAAGACGTCCAGGGTGCTGACAGGTGACCAGGTGCACAGTGAGTCCCCACAGCAAGTGGGTATAAGGCCTCCTCTGCTTCCCTATGGTTCCTGAAGCCCTGTCTGCTTGCAGCCAGACTGGCCTCCTCTCTCCTCTGGTCCTTGCTTTCTCCTCCTGCGCGGTCCACGGGTTACCCTCTCTGTTCTCTGCTGTGCTGATTTACACTGCAGTGTCTGGTTCCCTCTCTTTGAGTATGCAGGGGGACTGGGTGACTGAAGTCTCCACGGTGTGACAGGGTTTTCTGTAGTCCTGAAGTATCCTACAGGTGCACATCCCTGAAGTCTGGTACGTCTCTGGGCGAACTTCCACTAGTTCCTCACTTCCTTCTGGCTCTGCTCCTTGCCTTCTGTCCCCACTCCTAGGCTTGCGGGACGTCAGAAGGACCACTCCGGGTAACTGGCTCGGGCCTGACTGTGGCACCAACCACCAGGACGTTTTCGCAGCTCTCCTAGCGTCTGCACACTCTAACCAACTCCTCCCCCAGCAGCAGTATTTATAGGGGACCTCATCTAAAGTCAGTGAGTATAGCTCCCCCTACTGTGCCGGGGTGGAAGGTGTTGCATGTAGTAGATACCTGCTGTGGAAACACAGCTGTGCATTAATGAAGTCCGTGGCTACCTGCATGAGCAGGGTGCCACATACCCCCCTAGGTAATTTCAGTACTCCTGGACTGAGCAATTTTTGTGTTTGACAAAAAGCATAACAATTTATAACAATGATAACAGGTAACATATTTACAAAGTCTTAAAATATAAAATTTACAAAAACCACTGAAAAATATTGGAAAAATAGAGAACGCAGGTAAATCCATACTGTGCTAGTCCATTCACCGCAGGCTTTAAAAAGATAATAAAAGAAGTTTGTTGTTACACCAGTCCTGTAACATGGTCCTTTTAAATTATAATTCGGGGAAAGGTTCAAAGTCTTTCAAAAGTTCAACAAGTCCTTACAGGTAAAGTCTCTGTAGCCTCAACAGTTCAAAATACACAACAACATCTACTACGGGTGTTTCCGTGTAGGAGTCCTAGGTACTATAGGGGCCTCTACCGGTCATAAGTGCTGTAGGCCTCCTGGCCCTGGAGTCACCTCTTGGCCAAGTTTTTACTCTCCCTAGACAGCTCCTTACGCCAACTCCACTCACACCTCTTTTGGTGTTGTTTACCTGGCTTTTGGATTTGACCTACACTTTACCCTTTTATGCACTGCTATTTACATTCTTATTTTACAACTGCTTTTTACATGTTACTTTTCAGTTTGTTCTATCTTACATTTACTGTGCCCACTCTCCATACCTAGACAGAGGTTGATCCTGTGTGCTTCTTTGTGATCTACGCACTACAGGTGTCACTGTCTCAGTTGATGTTTCTAGTGAAGGGCAATGTGCCGGTATGTCAGGTAAGCGTCTACGTGGCCTTAGTCTCACTACAAGGCTAGCAGGTGTACCGATTGCAGCATCCTCAGATTCTCTGGCAACGGGTATTTCTTCCTGATCCCTTTGTACCACTTCCTTGGGCTGGCAGAAATTCAGTACAGGCACTAAGATGGCTCCATCCTGTTGAGGCCAATCTTCTGGGAAATCTCCTAAGATGGTTGAGATTACTTTCTCCTTTGGTTCTTCACTTGAACTTTGCTCTTGTACTGGTTCTGACTCTTGGATTGGTTGAGTTGGGAGACCTTGATTTTTCCAGTCAGTGGACAATTTTTGATGTGGTTTCTGGACATAGTTTGAGTGGTTTTTCCACAGTTTTCCATTGTCATAACCAGAATGTAGTAGAACGTAGGGTTCTTGTTCCCACTGTTTGTCCAATTTGTGTTGGGTTCTTTTCCTCTTCAAGACAATACTTCCAAGTGTTATTGGTTCTGCTGGAGCATGTTTGTTATTGTCCCTTTCTTGCTTTTCACAGGCTTTCTCCAGGTTGTCTTCAACACAGGCTTGAACAATTTTGCATTATTCGAGGAGATTTGCATTCCAATTAGGTGTGGATTCATCTGCTTTGGGATCGACTACACCGAGTTCCAAGTCAATGGTAACTTTCCTGTACGGGCTCTCATCAGGTAAGCTGGTGTACAGTCAGGTAGTTTATCCGGCCATTGTTTTTTTTCCTCTAAGGGTAAGATCTTCAGCATGTCAATGATGATACCATTCATTTTCTCACATAATACGTTGGCTTGGAGATGATATGGGGTTGTTCTGATCTTTTTGCACCCATACATGTGGCAGAACTCTTGGAAGATCTCCGCTTCGAAGGCTGATCCTTGGTCTGTGAGGACTTGTTCAGGATAACCCAATGGTCTGCAGAATACGTTCTGGAATATTCTGGCAGCAGTGGCAGCTGTCAAGTCTTTCACGGGGGCAACCATTAAGAATCTCGAGTAATGGTCTACCATGGTCAATGCGTATGTGTAGCCGGATCTACTTGGAGTCAGTTTTGCGTGGTCCAGGGCTACAATTTCCAGGAGCTCTTTTGTCACGATGGACTGGAGGGGTGCTTTCTGACTCTGTAAGTCCTTTCTTCTCAGGCTGCAGGGTTTACAGTTCTTACACCATCTTTCAATGGATGCACGTGTGCCGACCGAAAAGAACCTATCCCTCAGTAGCATTTCCAGCTTCTTCCACCTAAAGTGATCAGTCTGGTTGTGATAGGCGTTCAGGACAATCTGGATTTCTGATTTTAACACAATGATTTGTCAGACCATCTCGTGTGTTCTTGGTTTGATGTACCTCCAACAAAGCTTCTCCTGGTACCGTATATACTCGCGTATAGGCCGAGTTTTTCAGCCCAAAAATTGGGCTGAAAAGTCCCCCCCTCGGCTTATACGCGAGTCACTATATACTGTATACAATGTATACAGTATACAGTGCCCCCCCCCCAATATCAGTATGCAGGCCCCCCTTTGGGTAGTAATCCTGTAAAGGAAGAGATTAGTATACTTATCCTTCCGCTGTCCCGCAGCCGCTGTCCCGCTGCCGCCATCGCGCTCTTCCGTCTTCATCCAGTGTCTTCCGTCTTCTTCCGGCTTCCTCCGATGGTCGCAGGCAATGATGTCATTGCCTGCGCGACAGAGGAGGAAGCCGAAAGAAGACGGAAGACGCTGGATGAAGATGGAGGAGCGCGATGGCGGCAGCGGGACAGCGGCAGCGGGACAGCGGAAGGATAAATATACTAATCTCTTCCTTTACAGGATTACTACCCAAGGGGGGGGCCTGTATACTGATATGGGGGGGGGCTGCTTTATATACCTCTGGGCCTGCATATACCTCTGGGGCTGCATATACCTCTGGGGCTGCATATACCTCTGGGGCTGTATATACCTATGGGGCTGCATATACCTCTGGGGCTGCATATGGGGCTGCATATACCTCTGGGGCTGCATATGGGGCTGCATATACCTCTGGGGCTGCATATACCTCTGGGGTTGCATATACCTCTGGGGCTGCATATGGGGCTGCATATACCTCTGGGGCTGCATATAGGGCTGCATATACATATGCAGGTAGAGCAGTACCGTCTCAAAGTTTTTATGCCCCAGGCAACTCTCCATCAACCTCTGGAAAGTTACGGGTGCATTACATAGTCCGAAGGGCATGCTTTTAAATTCACATAGGCCCATAGGTGTCGTGAATGTCTTCTCACGGTCTTCCTCGACTACGGACACCTGCCAATACCCACTAGTGAGATCTAACGTAGAAAACTAATTGGCAGACTTCAACGCAGCTAAGGATTCCTCTATGCGAGGTAACGGGTAAGCATCCTTGTGTGTTATGCGGTTTATTTGCCTATAGTCTACACACATTCACATGCTGCCATCCTTTTTCCTGACTAGGACCAATGGACCTGCCCAGGGGCTACAGCTATCTCTTATAACCCCTTTGTCTTTTATGTCCTGTAACATTTCCTTGGCTTTCTGATAATGTGCAAGTGGAATAGGTCTGTACCGCTGGGTACCTGTGGGGATATGATGTTGCACCCCTTTTATCTTACCAAAGTCAAGTGGATTCTTACTAAAGACTTGTTCGAATTCTTGGACTGCCCGTTAAACACCTTGCTTTTCGTACACAGGAGTGGTGTCCATTCCAACATGGAGCTGCTGACTCCAGTCCTCCTGTGGCCCTGTTGTTTGACCAGGTTTTGCCCCTTTGGTATGGGGTATGGGTCCCACTGTTTGGATTTCGTTTTTGCTGACTGTGTACAATTTAGCAAGGGTTGAATACCTGGGTAATTTAACCTCTTCACTACCACAATTTAAGATGCGAACAGGTACTCTCCCATTGTGTACATCAATCACCCCCCTGGCTGTCAACAGTGTAGGTCTGTGCTCTGTGCTGATGGGCTCCACTAATGCCTGATAGTCCTGCCCTCTTAGACCTATAGCTGCTCGACACCAAATCATCATCTCACTCTTTAGGGGAATCACAATAAGCAACGGGTCTGTCACGCGTGCAGTACCAATTTCGCCACCTGTAATTGTTACCTGTTGATGGTGCAGGATGGCTCTGATCTCGCGCTGGAGGACCTTCCTCTGACCAGGTTTGGCAGTGTCTGCGATCTGTTGAAGCAAAGACAAGACTTTCTCCTTGCAATTGCTAACAACATTAGTGCATAGTATTATATATGGGTCATTTGAATTACTGGCTTCTGCTACTACTAGGACCCCTGGTTCTGCAATTCCACCTTCCCCACCTTTATGGGCACTTCTCTAACCCCCATTACCGTAATTGGTTCACTGTTAGATGCATTGAGGGTGAAGTATAAGGCAGGCTGTTTTAGTTCTGCATCAGCCCAATACTTCTTATAAAGGATATAGGGGATGGTGGTCACCTGTGACCCGATGTCCAGCAGAGCAGGTATTGGGATGCCATCTAGTACAATTGACAGAAACGGCCTCTGTCCGATGAAGGTCTTGTACCAGGTGGCTGGGCCTTGTTCATCTATTCCTGAGGTTTGGCCCCGGCCCCCAGGGACTGCCCGTTTAAAGGACAGCTTCTGGCGATGTGGCCGGTTCGGTTGCAGCGGTGGCAGATGGGCTCCCTGTAGCGGTCGGTGGTATTTATCCTGTACACTGTGGCTTGCTTCGCTCTCATCCAGTGTACATCCTCGGGACTGTCGGCAAGTTGAATCAGCGGTTGAGGTCGGGGCTGGGGTCTTGGCGCTGACTGCTGATTTTGCTGCAGCTTCAGAGCATCCATCAGCTTAGTGATGTTTTTGTTCATTTGGCGCATCTCAGCACGCATCGCAGCACGTAGGGAATCATACTTGTCAGGCTGAGCAGATTGTACATTGTGCGTGGCTGCAGACATGGGTACGGGTTTCGGGGTAGCCTGCGCCTCACCACTGCACCACCTTTTAATGGAAGCTTCATGGGTCTCTACCGGCCGCAACCTTTTGATGGCCATGTCCTTCAGGGTGTTAAAGTCAGCTTCTGGATTGCTAAATGACCACCAACGTACAGTCTTATTGTCCTCGGGGGATAGCAGTCCCCGGGTGAATTGTTCAATTAACAGCTTGTTTTCGTTGTGTACACTGGCGGGGCTGACATATTTAAGGGCGCGCAATGCTTCTTCCAGATGGCAGGCATAAGCTCTGATATCATCTGCCGGCCTCTCTTAGCAATTAGCTCTCAATTTGTCAAATATAACAGCTGCTGATCTGCGTTCGGCGGCAAACCAGGAAGCGCTCTCTTTTTCTGCTGTGCCAGTTAACTGTCCGAGTACCACGGCGGCACGTTGCTGACCGGTCATCGCATACATATCTAGGACGCTGGTGATCTTTCTCCTAAAAGCATCCAACTTATCAGGGCGTCCGTCATACTGGGGCAACCATTTGGCCCCTGGGATGTATGGGAGTGAGATCGACATTATTGGGGCGATTGTGCCCGGTGAACTGGTGGCACTGGCAGTGCTACTGGAGGCAGCCATGGTTGCTTCCGGTTAATCCCTAGGGTTAGCGAACACGCTGTCGTCGTCACTGGAGGAGGCCGACATGTTGGAGGCCCCCTTAGTGAATTACAGCCAGTTCTTAAACAGTTCTGGAGTTTCCGGACTAGGCCGCGGCGCTCGGGAATGCTCGGCTGAGCGAAGGGCAGGCCTCAGTTTTGCGCTCTACAAGCTGACATGCCCCCTTTCTTCCCGCTCTTCGGCGCAGTAATGGCGGCGTATTTTTAGCAGTCACTAATACAGTTGAAATCACGGCACACAGTACCCGGTAATACCAGTCACGGGATCCTGTTCATGACACCAGAAAGATATATCGAGCCCCAGGCATTGGGGTACTCGGGTATCAGGTTCGGGTGGAATGCTTGAGATGTCACGGGTGGCAGCGCCTGAGCCCATGGCCTGGGTGACACTTCAAAAAGGGTGTAGTTACAGGGGATAAGAGTTTGTCATGTGACGCAACCTGTAGTACCTGGTGATGGGTCACCAGCGCCGCCACAGTCCAATAGAGGTAGATGGTAGTGCGGCTGAGATGGCAAAGCTCCCTACAGGCAGAGCGGGTCCTCCAGGGCAGCGTAGTGTAAATGGGCAGCTTGGAGCTGGATCTTTGGTTGGCATGGGGAGCGATGGAGCAGTCTATAAGGGGCACGGAAAGGAATGACGCACACACACTGCAGAAGTCTCCTTTACCTTTTACTGGTGTTATATCAGGTAAAGACGTCCAGGGTGCTGACAGGTGACCAGGTGCACAGTGGGTCCCCACAGCAAGTGGGTATAAGGCCTCCTCTGCTTCCCTATGGTTTCCTGAATCGCTGTCTGCTTGCAGCCAGTTTGGCCTTCTCTCTCCTCTGGTCCTTGCTCTCTCCTCCTGCGCGGTCCACGGGTCCACGATTTACACTGCGGTGTCTGGCTCCCTCTCTTTGAGTATGCAGGGGGGCCGGGTGACTGAAGTTTCTACGGTGTGACAGGGTTTTCTGTAGTCCTGAAGTATCCTACAGGTGCACATCCCCGAAGTCCGGTACTTCCCTGGGCGAACTTCCACTAGTTCCTCCCTCCCCTCTGGCTCTGCTTCTTGCCTTCTGTCCCCACTCCTAGGCTTGCAGGACATCAGATGGACCACTCTAGGTCACTGGCTCGGGCCTAACCGCGGCACCGACCACCAGGACATCTTCGCAGCTCTCCTAGCGTCTGCACACTCTAAATAACTCGTCCCCCAGCAGTAGTATTTATAGAGGACCTCACCTAAAGTCAGTGAGTAAAGCTCCCCTACTGTGTCAGGGTGGAAGGTGTTGCATGTAGCAGATACCTGCTGTGGAAACCCAGCTGTGCATTTGGGAAGTTAGTGGCTACCTGCGTGAGCAGGGCGCCACACTAGTCTGAGATCATTTAAGTCTCTCCTGAGCCTGTGTGGAAGAGCACAGAACCAGGGCCGCCTCCGCCTCCTCAGGTTCCATAAAAAGCCGTTGATCCTTCGCCCTTATTGGCACCTTGAGCCGGGAGATCTCTTGAATACACAGCCCCCTAAGGAATCCCTTCATGGCTTCCCAAACAGTTCCAATGGCCGCCGTCCCTTTATTGATCTTAAAATATTGTTCCAGCTTCCGCTCCATATCTTTCCCCTCATCTATAAGTTGCAGCCAGAAAGGGTTCAATTTCCAGAAGAATCTAACGGAAGGCAGGGACTCCTCATTTTGAAGTGTCACATACATAGGGGAATGGTCCGACAGTGTTCTAACCCAGCCTCCTACATCCATTGCAACATTTGCTCGTCTACCAGTGATAGGTCAATCCTGGATAACGAAGAGGAGAACGTCGAATAACATAAGAATTGGCATGTGGTCGGGTGCCGGACCCTCCACAGGTCAATCATGTCCATCTTCCTCAGCAACGAACCAAATGGAGTACAGTTACGCCCTTGTCGGAGGTCCTCCACTTTACCTTTATCCCAGTGTGAATACGGAACATTATTAAGTCCCCCATTATTAAATTAGGGACACCCGGCAGGCCCGCAATCACTTACACTACCTTGCGGATCACTATACTTCTGTACGGGGGTAGAATATACAGAGACACAATGAGCATAACCCTACCATTCAACTTACACAGCAAGCAAACATACTGTCTCTCAGAGTCAGTGAACACCTTTAATTTTTCAAATTGTACTCCGAAGCAAACCGGGATGCTGACCCCTCTCAAATAGGCGGAGTAAGTGGCATGGTAGCCGACCAGCATCCAGCGCTTACATAAAGTGCAGGTTTTCTCTGAAACTACATGGGCATCCTGCAGACAGATCACAGTCGTTTTTTCTTGGCGCAGGAATTGCAACACTGATTGTTGCTTAGCACCAGATGCCAGGCCTCTAACATTCCAGCTCACAATTTTAAGATTACATATTATATTGCAAATCAGTAAAAATTTCAGAATCCTTACAAACTAGAACATTTCCCCAATACATGACGCGTACAAAAAATTCTCCCCCCTCCCCAAAACAATAACAAAACAAAGCTCCATTAATACGGTACACCCTTTCTAGCAAGAAAAGGCGGGCCTAAATTATCCTTCACCAACCCTCTTCTCAAAGAGTCCCCTCCCGCACAAGTCCCTGTACACAGGGATTGAACATGTCCTGAACAAACATTATCAAAAAGAGAAAAATCTGTTCCTGAGTCAACGGCGTAGTGAAACACCAGGAAGTTCAGCAAAACACTCCACCATCCTGCGCCCGCCTTGGAGCTTTCTGCCTTCTTCAGTCACAGCTGTTTCTCGTTGCAGTCCAGCCAGCAATGCGCATCCTTAGCCTCTGTAAAAAAAAGTGGATCTTATCATCAGGCACGACATGCAGCTTGGCCAGTTACAGAATAGTGTACTTTACATCAATCTCCCTCAGCCGCTTTTTGATGCCAATAAATTGGGCACATTATTTCTGCACCTCTATGGAGCAAATCGGGTGAATGGACACGCTACAGCCATTTATCATCAGATCCGGGTGATCCCTGGCAAGCTGCAAAATGGTATCCCTGTCATGGAAGTGCAAAATCTTGGCAAGGACAGTCCTTGGCGGCTTACAAGGTGTGAGAGGAAATGTAGGGACCCTGTGTCTATTGCATCCATACAGGACAGCTTGTCAGCACCAATTTTGACTAGAAGCCATTGTTCAAAAAATTCCGTAGGGGCATTACCCTCAACCGCCTCTGGCACGCCAACTAGCTGCAGGTTATTGCACCTGGACCTATTCTCCAGGTCATCCATTTTAGCTTGGACAGTGGCCAGACGTGTTGCCATAGGTTTATAGTCATTTTCAGCTTTACTCATATAATCCTCTGCAGTGCTGATCCGTTTTTCAACTTCTCCCATCCTCTCCATCACCACATGTAGGGAGTGCTGCATTTGGACATATTGGCTTGAAAACATCTCAGCTGAGTTGTCATACTAGTAATAGAGGAGTCACAGTGTATAATTGCTCTATACCATGGGTGGGGAACCAGTTTTCTGCCGAGGGCCATTTGGAAATTCTACCATCCTTCGGGGGACCACACAAAATTATCACCTTGAAAATTACCGGCTATATTTGGTTAAACAATCACCTCCCCCTACTGCGGTGGGTGGAGCTGCTTCTCTTTGGCGTGAGTGATATTGGGCAGGTTGCTTCTCAACTGCTTTTCCAGGTTTGCTAGGGCCATAGACATCAAAGGAGAGGCTGGGAGCATATGCATCATCTGGAAGGCTATGGCTTGGGCATAGAGATCACTGGGCAGCTGGGTTTCAAAAGCAAGCACTCAGCAAAAGGCTTCCACCAGCCTGAGCCCTGTGGTCACTAGGAATCTGCCTGGGGGCCACAAAAATGTTATTGAGGGCCGCATACGGCCCTCGGGCCTGAGGTTCCCCAGCCCTGCTCTATACACATCTTTCAGGGTGGGTTCTTCTGAGATCAGTAGCTCCCCAAGTTTCCCCCTAAGCAGCTCCTCAGCATGTGCACCCTTTTGTGAGTCACCTTCATGCAGGCTTCTGTGACTATCTGCCTCACTCTCCTCTCAATCCTCCTCCTCTCCTTGGTTAGTCTCTCCCTCTCCCCTCTCATGCTTCCAGTCCTCCTGCTAATCCTTATCATCAGCAGCTCAGGATCCCTCAGGATGTCTCAGATACTGCTGCAGCTTCGCCATTGCATCCAGTGTCATGCTTTCACTCGGGACCGCCCCCTACTGCAACTCCACACAGGGATCAACACCATCTTAGCCCTTCTTCTCCGGATTCCTGGTGGTCCTTTTCACACTCTTCCTTCCATGACCTCTCTTGTCGCAATCCACCGGTCCCAGAGGTTCTTCACACCTCAGGGATCACAGTGATGTGTGCCAGCACAAGCCCCGGTGTCTCAAATCGGGTCATAGCTATGTGCTGTGTGAGAGCTGCTCCTAGACACAACCATTCACATCACTCTCCAGGCCACGCCCCCTCCTCTCTGGTTACCTTACAGGCAGCTCTTTTGCTTGGTCTTCCAAATCTTATCTTGACCTCCACTGTTTCTGGTAACTGCCATTTCTTAATCATATTTTGAACTGAGGAAAGTGAAACTTAAAAACACTGTGCTATCTTTTTATAGCATTTCCTTCATTGTGGGTCTCCGTCATTTTCATTTTCAGAGTGTTAGGCAGCTACCTAGAACCAATTGCTACTATTTTTTGGCACACGATTAGAAGAGGCTAGGTTTTTATAAAACTTGGAAATTTATATCACCTGGCTATTCCTAATGATGATAGTGAATGAGCTATAACCCTAACAAGTTAATTAAGGTCTTAAACCTTATGGCTCCGTCACACACTATGATATCGTTAACAATATTGTTGCAAAGTCACCGGTTTGGTGACATTGCAGTGACGTCGTAACGACATCGTTGTGTGTGACATGTACCAACGACCAACGATAAGTTCGTTGGTTGTTGGTAAATGACCTGGACCATAAATTTATCATTGGTCTCTCACTGGGCGGCCAGCATCAGCACGTATGACAGCTGGAGACCAATGATAAACGATCTCCCGGCGCCGCACAGCAAGCGATGGGAGATGGTAACCAGGGTAAATGTCGGGTAACTAAGCGCAGCGCTCTGCTTAGTTATCCGCTGTTTACCTTGGTTACCAGCATTCTTGCTGGCGCTGATTACTGGTGAGTCTGATTGTTTGACAGCTTACCAGCGATCAGATGACGATGTCCAAGCGATCCACATCGTTAATTGGATCGCTGGGACATCTCGATAGGGGCCTTTAGCCAAAGTTACCAGAGAATGCAAATCTTCAAAGATGACCAGACTTTTGGATTTTTGTTTTTTGCTTCTTGTAATTTTTAAAATGCTAAAGGTAAAAACAATATTTCTTTTTGTCTATAATACAAAGAAAATGTGTGGTCTTTAACTTTATGCCTTTTAGAGATCATGTCATCTTCTACTTGCTTAACTGTTTACAATAACAGTAATATTGGCCAAGTGTGTCCAAACATTTATATGCACTGTATGTTCACTTTAGGGTAGAAGAGAACAAAAAAACTAATGAAAGATTATTCTCCCTTGGGAATAAAAAGATTTGCTGTTTAAATGATGAAATCAGGGCATAGTCCGGAGGCTGAAATACATATCAAATTATGAGTTCACTTCCATTAAGAAAACCCAAACACAACTAGTTGGCATGTAAGCGCAAATATGCACATTGCATATATGAGGCCACATGACTGTCCACTTGCTCCAGGAATACAGGGTATCATGGCAGTGTGTACTGCTTGCCCTCAAAATTCATCAGTCTACAATCTCATAAAGTGACCGTAGAATTTTGTCCCAAGCATGAACAACCCCTTAAAGGGAATCTGTTAGAAGTGTGCTGTACAGAGCGGTGATGGTGCATTGCTCTGTACAGCACAAGCAATCGGATGATTGCAGCTTCAAGTCCTGTAAACAAAAACAATAAAAGTGAGAAAGAAAAGTTTAAAAATAGGAAAAAAAACACAAGTTCAAATCACACCCTTTTGCCCCATTGAATAAAAGAATAATAATATAAAATACACACATTTGGTATTGCTGCGTGATATATCAAAATATGAAATAAACTAACCTGATCGGTAAACAGAATAATGAAAACAATATTCAAAATGCCAAAATTATGATTTTTTTTGCAAGATTGCACTAAGATGCAGTAAGAGGTGATCAAAGCATTTCATCTATTGAAGAATAGTATAATTTAAAATGTCAGCTCAGGGCGCAAAAATGTAGCTCTCACACAGCCACAGATTCCCCTACCCCCCAAAATGAGAATGGTAAGGTTCTCAGAAAGTGACACAAATGCGCCAATTTTACCTTAATAGATAAATGTCTCATTTTTTGTCACCAGTTGAATAACAACAAAAACTGTGCATGTTTGGCATCTACAAACTTGTACTAACCTGGGGAATCATATAGCCAGCTCAGTTTTACCATATAGTGAAAAAAAATATCGACTATCATATAGTATATTAAAAAAACTAATGCGGAATTGCATTTTTTAAGCAATTTGACTGCACTTGGTATTTTTTCCCGCTTTTCAGTACACCATATGGTAAAATGAATGGTTTCATTCAAAAGTACAACTCATTCCAGAAAATACAAATCGTCACATGGCTATATTCATTAAAAATAAAAAACGTTATGGCTGTTGGAAAAGGGGAGGTAAAAACATAAGTGCAGAAAAGGGAAAAGGCAAGGTCGTGAGTGGGTTGAAGAGGAGCCCCCCTGCTCTGTTAACCATCAAACTGCTGTAGTCACTATTGATGGAAGCATCCAAGTGGTTAGGTAGTCATGGTCAGTGCTAATACTGGTCGTGGCTGATGCAGCAGGGTGTCATCTATAGTGTACAAACAACAGTAGCTGCATTTTCAATTGTTGGGGGATGCCATTCTCTCTTATTCCAGGTTAGTAAAAAGATGTATTGGTGGTCACTAATGAGTTAAAGTGAGGCTAAGTTTTTACTTACTGGACCCCTTTGTAGCTCGTTGGTGTACCTGCCCTTGGTAGGCAGTAACCCCTGCACCCATGGGTGATTTTCCATTATCCGGGTTTTGCTTTTCCCTCCCTTTCTTCCAAGAGCCATAACTTTTTATTTTTCCATCAATATACTGTAGTATGTAGGCTTGTTTTTATTGGGACGTGTTGTACTTTTGAATGACATCATTCATTTTCCCACATATTGTACTGGAAAATGGGCAAAAAATTCCAAGTGTGGTAAAATTGCAAAAAAAGGGCAATTACACATATTTTGGGTGTTTATTCAACATGTTCACAATATGGTGAAATTAATGTGTCAGTATGATGCCTCGGGTCTGTAGAAACCAAACATTTATACCATAGTTTTATTTTTATCTAAGTGGTGAAAAAAACGTTTTTAAAGATAAAGAATTGCACCTTCTGAGACCCATAGCCTCCTCATTTTTCGGGATCTGTGGCTGTGATGGCTTTTTTTTTTGCAGCTTGTGCTGATGCTTTTAATGATACCGTTCTTGGGTAGGTGTGCTGTTTTAATTACCCATTATTACAGTATATTGCAAAGTTGCGGCGAACAAAAAAATCGTAATTTTGTTTTTTTTTCCATTTTTTGCAGTTCACAGGTCTAATATATTGATTTGATATTTTGTTAGATCTGGCATTTCTAAATGCGGAGATACCAAATATGTGTATTTTTTTAAAATAGTTATATTTTCAATAGAGTAAAAGGAAGATGATTTGAACCTTTTTTTTTTCATATTTTTTTTTTAAATGTACATTTTTTGTTTTATACTGCCCCTTAAGGGCTATCAGCACTGCACTGTCTGATCGCTTCTCCCGATCACAATCATGCTGCTGCACGTCTGTGAACAGGAGAAATGATCACTTTCTGTGGTTGCAGTGCTCGCTGGGCTTTCACAGAAAGTGATTCATGACAACTTCAAGGCCCCCGGGGCTGTCATTGGAATACATCGAGGTCCTATGATCGCATCACGGGACCTTTGATGCTGGCGGGTAACGGCGCAATCTCCACCATTGTTAGTGCTTGACAGTGTGATTCAAAGAGTTAACCGCACCGATCGGATCGCTGATCAGCTGTAGTAATGCTCCATTTTTCTTTTCAAGCTTGTTTTCATGAAGTAATGTATAACGATACAGGGGTAGAGCTCATGGCGCCTAATAGAGACATACCTGAGTTGATTGATTTTTAGGAAATGGATAATGACGAGGAAACAAAGCTACCTCTAGATATAGGTCACATCTCCACCATAATGAGATATGTAAAAGGTGGGGATTGGTTATAATAAGAAGTATAATCAAAGAGTGACTTGTCCACATGCAAATGCTGTGGACTGTAGGGAATGCAGCATGTATGGTAACTATGTACTTATTGCAGGTCATACATGAACAATAATCCAGCAATGAATTGCCAAATGAGCACGAGGGTTTGTGTCGAGCTGAGGTCAAATCCTAATACGGTTCTTCTCTCCCAAAGCAGAACACTTTTTCCTCAAACGACTAGTTATTGATAGCTCTCTTTGTGTCTGACTATGGTGGTTGCCATGGCAATCCGACCTGAATCTGGTTGTCTTATTTCAAATCATTGTGACACCATTATGTCTCGTGCTACATTTTTCTTTCTTTTTTTTTTTGCATATCACTATTTAAGAAGCTTTTCCATCACCCAGCTGGATTTATAATTATACAGCTATTTTCACAGTTTATCTTACTTTCTATATTTAGGGGGAGATCGTCTTGACATTTCTTGGAATAATTGAATCTTATAATTTAGCTGTGCAATGCACCCTACTATTTTATTATTAGTATTATTATATGTATTGCTCTGTATGTACCTGGTAGGTTTAGATGCAGCGCACATGTTGCAGCAGTAAATTATTTTGGGCTACGTTTTAGTAGTTAAATACATACAAGTGCATCTCAATGAATTAGAATATCATCAAAAAGTTCATTTATTTCAGTAATTCAGAACATAAAGTGAAACACATATATTACACACAGAGTGACCTATTTCAAGTGTTTATTTATTTTAATGTTGATGATTATGGCTTACAGCCAATGAAAACCCAAAGGTCATTATTTCAGAAAATTAAAGTAGGGAAGATGAAGGGTTAAAAACTGTGCTGCTGTATACCATGAGACATCAAAGAGTGAATATAGTATTGATTTATTAGTGAATGCATTTCAGGGCTCCGTGGCCTCTTCCTCAGGACAAATCAATATCATATGTTTCAGGGCGTTTCAGGGAACAAAATTCCCTGGAACTTGTTGATTAATGAATCAATATTGTATTCATACTTTGATAACTTGTGGAATAAGGCAGCATGGTTTTCAACCCTTCATCCTCCCTACTTTAATTTTCTGAGATAATGACCTTTGGGTTTTCATTAGCTGTAAGCCATAATCATCAACATTTACAGAAATAAACACTTGAAATAGATCACTCTTGTTTGTAATGATTCTATGTAATATATGCGTTTCACTTTTTGTACTGAATTACTGAAAACAAATTAGCTTTTTGATGATATTCTAACTCATTGAGATTAATTTGTATGTATTACCAGTTTGTGTGATTTTTAACTTATTAATTATTCTTATTATTATTTAGAAAAAAATTTGAATCTGAGAGCCCTCAGTGTTTGATACCTTTTAATGGCTAACTAAAAAGATGGTAAACATACCAAGCTTTTGGGACACTGTGGTCCCTTCGTCAGGCTGATAATGACACAGATTCTGAAGATGCATACATATATACATAAGCAAATAAAATAAAAAAAAGAAAGTCTAAGGCTACGTTCACACATAGCGCGTTTTTTTTGCGCTTTTTTGCGCGGGCGCTTTTACCAGCGTTTTTTACCCGCGCAAAAAAATGCAAAAAAGAAGCAGTGCTGTTCAGACAGCATGCTTTTTTACGGGCCGGGGGAGGAGTGATGTCACAGAAAGGAGGAAGAATCCTGCTTCCTCCTCCCCTCTGTGCCATGTCTGCCAGCCCCCATTTGATTTTGAAGTGTATTAATATACACTGCGAAATCAAAATTAAACAAAGCCAGAAATATTAAAAATAATAAAGATTTCATACTTACCTCTCCGCCGGCTTGTTTGCGCTATCCAGAGCTGTGCGAAGGTCATGTACTGATGGAAAAAGACCTGCCGTGATGTCAGAGGGGTGTTCCCGGCGCTGATTAGCCGCTTGCGGTCATGTGGTAAATGCGACAGGTGACGTAAAGCAGAGTCAGTGACAATGATGTCAGTGATAATGACAATGTACAAGATAAGGATTCCTGGGACAGATCAGGACTACAAGATGACAGGGAGTTTCAGTTGCACCACAAGCAATGTGGTGTATTTAATCATATGTACCAAATGTCCAACAGGTGGCATGTACGTAGGGAAGACCAAGCAAAAATTCAGGAGAAGAATGAATTCTCATTGACACTCAATCAAAGAACCACAGTGAAACCGATATGGGGCTGCGCATCTTAAAAAGTAACTTTAAATCTCAGAGAGAGAGAAGAATTTGGGAATACAAATTGATAACGCCCTTTGACACATTCAAAACAAGATTAAATGTATCACATGGATTCATGGCTTTTTATATAACATGAATGGACATTTGGGGACATCACAGATTCATGCGGTTTTATATAAATTGAAAAGATATTTGGGAATAACACATCTCCAACAGACTCTATTTTGAGGACTATGAACTTGACACTTCTAATGTGAACACCTTCGCTTCCTTTTATTGCTTTCCCCAACTCATTTAAGTATTTTCAGTTCTCCACAGACTACTACCATATAATAATAATACAATTTGTTCCACTTATCTTAGAATTTTAGTTTCAATTCCCCAGCCCCTCTCTTCCTCTCTAGCCTGACTCTGCTTTACATCACCTGTCGCATCTAAGACTGCTTTTTTTTTTTGTTTTGTTTCATTTGCTTATGTATGTATGTATGTGTCTTCAGAATTTGTGTCATTATCTACCTGACGAAGGGGCCATAGTGTCCTGAAAGCTTGCTATGTTTACCATCTTTTCAGTTAGCCATTAAAAGGTATCAACCACTGAGGACTCTCAGATTCTAATATTTTTCTAAAAATAATATTTTTCTATCTACTGGCTAACACAGTACAAACACTTTTTACCTTATTATTATTTATTTATATAGCGCCATTAGATCCATGGCGCTTTACACATGGAAAAGGCAGACGAGGACAAGTACAATCAATGTGGACAATCAAGTCATACAGGTACAGGAGGGAAGAGTCAATAAAAATAATAAAAACAGTTTGTGATGCCAACTACGGTTCCGATAATGTTACCGGCACTGCAGGACAGACCTCCGGGTGATGGTGGAGCAGCAAGATGGTTACACTCCTCGTAGGTGGAGCGGGATTCCCGGGGCAGTTGTGAATGTTATAGTTACGGGACATTCTATGATGGGAGCAGGATCAGGGACCCCAATAACAGTCACACACAGGGTCATTGTTTCAGTACCTTTACTGATGTTGATATACAAGGTTAAGTCCAGGGTACCGTTCGAGTGGTCTGGAAGCAGTTCAGAATCTCCACACCCGATGAGTTTTGAGGACTCCCTGTTGTGCTGTGGTTGCTACGGTCCTAGGCTGCCTGTAGCTAGGCCCTGACCTCCTGCTGTCTTCACCTGTATGGCAGGCGGCGTGAACCCTGATGGTGGGCACCGCTGTGTCAGCTGCGGTCCCCGGGCTCTATATGTGGCTTTGCCTCCAGGTACTGCTGTTGCTGGGAGGCTTAGGTCCTTCCTAGCCCTCCGATCTTTACTGCTGGGCTATTAGATCCCTCACAGTCTCGGACTCCGGTGTCCAGGTTGTCAACGCTGCTCCTTTGGGGTGAACCAGTATGGTTCCACTCCCCTGGCTAACTCATCTTGCCTCTGACTGTCATTCATGGGTCCCTCACACTGGTCAGCCTCTCTCTCTGGCACAGGCCTAGTTCGGCTCCATTCGCCAGGATGTCTTTATCAGTACTGCACTGCCTAACTCCGCCCCCAGGCCTGAATTTATAGGGGACCTTGCCTGAACTCAGCAAGTAGAGCTGCCCCTTCTGGCCTGGAGTGGAAGGTGTTGTGTGTGAGCTTACCTGATGTGAAAAATCCTCCTTGCTCCAGGGTGCTACAACAGTCTAAGAGGGATGGGTGGGGTACAGTAGGAGGAGGTAGAGCCTATAATGAGACAGTGTGGTGAGCCGGGTCTCATTGTAGGTTGTAGGCTTGACAGAAGGCGTGCGTCTTCTGGGAAGTGGAGAGCCAGTGAAGGGCTTGGCAGAGGGGGGAGACAGGGGAGTAGCCGGAAGACACGTGGATTAGTCAGGCAGCACAGTTTAGTATACATTGGAGAGGTGCAAGGGAGGCCGGTGAGCAGGAGGTTGCAGCAGTCAAGGCGGGAGATGATGAGAGCATGAATAAGTGTTTTAGCCGTGTCAGTATCGTGCTCAAGGACAGTGCGGATCCGGGAAATGTGCTTCAGCTGGAGTCGGCAGGAGCTGGTGAGGGCCTGGATGTGGGCCTTGAAGGAAAGGGAAGAGTCGAGGATTACTCCGAGGCACTTGCTGTGGGGGACTGGGGAGAGGGAGCAGTCAGTGACAATGATGGATAGGTCAGGTAGTGGGAGACAGTGGCTTGGGGGGAACACGATGAACTCAGTTTTGTCCATGTTCACCTTAAGGAAGCGAGCAGAGAAGGAGGATGAATTGGCGGACAGACATTGTGGAATTTTGGATATTAGGGAGGTGATGTCGGATCCAGACAGGTAGATCTGGGTGTCGTCGGTGTAGAGATGATACTGAAGGCCATGAGACTCAGTGAGTTGCCCTAGACTGAGAGTTGAACACAAAGGAAAAGAGTACTATGCAGTAAATTTCAGCTTTTTTTATTAGCTTGAATAAATCTCAGATAGAAAAACAGTTTTTTAACCCACAAAACTTCAGCTCTATACCCAAATGTAAATTATTGTTAACGTACAGTGAGTAAACAGAAAATCATAAGGTGTCCATGCAAGGACCCTGTACAGTTATGCACTACAAGTAATTTCTTCAATTAGATGGGTTAGTGCAAATGCACCCATGTACAAAAAATTCCCAGGTAAAGTGACCTGTGCATAGTAGTCACATAAAGCAATGACATCTAATCTGCAATCTCAAAATGCTAAGTACATAATTAGAAGCATAAATATATGAATATTCCCATAAGGTAAATGGGATATATTGCAGATAGGAGACAATACCTTATGCTTCGATCGCCAGAACCCAGTACATCAGGGGTTAAACAAGCCCAGCTGAAATTTACTGCATAGTACTCTTTTCCTTTGTGTTCAATGATAGTTATGGAGTATGACTTGCTGTTGCACCGTCCCTAAGATAGATTCCTATAGGGGAATGTAGCATATTTATAATGATGCCAGAATTGGTTTTGTTAATCATCCTAGGCTGATGGCGGGTTTACACGTTGCGATATCGTAGTACAATTTCAATGAAAAGTCACGTGGTTCGATCGTTGGACCCGAGATCGTTCCTGCGTTGTATGGTGTGAACGTCCAATACGATGCAGGAACGATGTCAATACGATATCGGGGATTGAATGAGCGTGCTCTTCAATGCCCCGATATTGAAGGGAGATTGGAGTCGGATCGTGCTGTGTAAACGCACAACTACCATGCGATTTGAAACGTCACCCATTCACTCCCATGTTAAGTGTGCGATCCTGGGTTGGGGGGCGTAGACATCGCACGGACGTTGTATTCCGATATCGCAGCGTGTAAACATCCAATGCGCTGCGGGAGAAACGTGCACTAAATGCGCGCTCCCGCGCCATTGAACTGCGATATCGGAACGAGATTGAAGCGTGTAAACCCACCTTGAGAGTGTAGATGGAGAAGAGTAATGGTCCCAGAGCCGAGCCTTCTGGGACGCCGACAGTTAGGGGGTAGGGCGAAGAGGAGGAATCGGAGTGGGTGACGCGCAAAGTCCGGTCCGTTAGGTATGAGGAGATCCAGGAGAGGGCTAGGTCAGTGATGCCAAGAGATTACAGGATCTGGAGTAGAAGGGAATGGTCAACAGTGTCGAAGGCGGAAGATAGGTCGAGGAGGAGGAGGACGGAGTAGTGTTGCTTGCTCTTGGCGGTCAGTAGGTCGTTGGTGACTTTGGTTAGGGCTGTTTCAGTGGAGTGAACTTGGATTAATAAAGTTTATTTTTTATGAGTTTTCTTTTAGTTTTTCATTTGATTTAACTTACGCATGTACAAAGCCAGAAAGGTGAGAGGAAGTTGGGACAAAAGATCTGCCTGTCGGTGCAGTGGGGCTGAGCCCTCAAATCGGGTTAGTTAACTTTTTGATGATATTTTAACTCATTGAGATGCACCTGTATAAGTTTCTACAGATCACACAATTGTGATATACTATCTAATATTCAGCACATAGCAGCACTTGCCAGATGAAAGCATCACACTGTAAACCAAGCTGAGAGGAGAGTGAAGTGTGATTTGGGCATGTTTGCCCGAAATGCTGCCCCTCCTACAGAGGCAACTCCACCCCCACCATTGATGTGCCTGGCTCAGTTTGTCCGATTCTGGTCTCCAGAATGGAAGAAGCAGAGCCAGAGCAGCAAGAGAGCAAATAGGAGCCACAGAGAGATCAGCTTGTAGGAGCTGGGAAACTAGTAGATGTATATTAGGAAATTGTTAGCTAGGAAGAGTTAGGACATATAAAAGGGGGTCACATTCATAGCGGAAAACATCCTTAATTGTAGCATTGCTGTTCAGACAGGGACATGGTGAGAAGGGTCTTTTCATTGTCACTTCAGGACAGAGAATTATAGAGACTAAGCAGGATTTAAAAAAAATAAGCATTAATTTCTTCTGGAAGAAACATTAAATCTGTCAATGGGTTGTGGCAGTATTGCAGTTATGCAAAAGAGACAGGCAGTGACGTAACTTGAAGCTCATGGGCCCCAATGCAAATGCTCCAACAGGGCCCCCAATTATTGCAAATCTTTAATAGTATTAACACTTTTTCTATAGGCCAAAGGGACTTTTGGGGCCCCCTAAGCTCCAGGGTCCAGGTCCAATTGCAACCCCTGCATCTGTTGTAGTTATGCTCCTGTTGACAGGCTCAGTTGTTAGCACTGTAGCTTTCCAGCATTTGAGTCCTGGCTTCCAATTCCACCAAAGACAACATTTATAAAAAGTTTGTATATTCTCTCTGTGTTTATTTGGATTTTCTCTGCGTGTTCTGGTTTCCTCCCACACTCCAAATACATACTGATAGAGTTTTAGATTGTGAGCCCCAATGGGTACAGTGATGATGTTGATATCTGTAAAGTGCTATAAGCAAGTAAAATAAATATTGAAGTGAATTGACTTGATCTGCAATGCCACATGCAACCTATGTACAGGTGTGAAGACAGCTGCAGTGTTTTTGAGGCCTCTACATGGCAAAAAACAGCCCTATTACACTGAATAAGGCGCAGGAAGGCAGAATGATTACACTTAGGGCCGCTTTACACACACCAACTTCTGTGTCCAACTTCTGAACAGATCTCTGGTTGCAGTGAAATCATGGACACATTGCTCCATTTTGTGGCTGTGTACAAATGTAACAATGTGTCCATGATTTCACTGCAACCAGAGATCTGTTCAGAAGTTGGTCACAGATATCTGTGTGTGTAAAGTGGCCCTAAGGCGGCCGTCACACGCTACGATATCTTGAAAGATATCGCTTAAACGCGCCTAATTAAAAATCGCGTGAACAATGTCTCTGCGTGTGACGGCAAGATACGACGAGCGAGAAGTGTTCAAATCGCAAGATCGAGATCTGAGCTCCGGACCTCACATCTTGCGATGAACGATTTTACAAACAGCTTCATCGTGGTGTATAACACCACGATGAACGATCTCCCAGCAGCAGAGCCTATGCTTGGAGATGGTAACTATGGTACACGTCGGGTTACTATCGATGCGCGGCGCCTAGTAACCCGATGTGTACCATAGTTACCAGCGATCTCGCTGGTCCACATCGCTGGTGAGTCTGTCTGTGTGACATCTCACCAGCGATGTGAGCGATATTGTAAGCGATCGCGCGTGCACGTGATCGCTTACAATATCGCAAGAGATATCGTAGCGTGTGACGACCGCCAAAGATATATGCACACAATGCGTTTTTGATCCTTTTTTTGTGTTGCGTTTTTGCACAAAAAAGGATCAACTTATGTCATGCAAGCAAAGTCTATGAGATTTCTGAAATACTGTGCTGATGGCTGCGTTTTTTCCTGATCAAGTTTTGGTACAAAAACCTGATCAGGAAAAGAAAAAGCATGTTAATAAAATTATTTTTTTCCGTATACCCCATTCTTTGAAAAACGTACCATACTACTCAAAAATGCTGAAAAACGGCACCAAAAACGCAATACTTTTAATGCGTTTTTTATGGGGAAACTTGATAAGGTTTTGATGCAGAATTTTCCTGACCAGAAACTGATCACTTTTTTATGTATGAACATAGGCATAAGGCTGTGGTCACATGTGAAGGAATCAGGCCGATTATGCTGATGACACTCTGATCGGATTCTCTTGGATGAAAGAATCATAGTGTTATATCATTGTCCCCCGCTGCCCTGCTACAATAGAGTACAGCCTGGCACGGTGGTGAGTGAGTCAGCATCGCCACTGCAGGAGAGAGGCAGGGCAGCACAGGGGCACCGAATCTGGAGGATTGAGAGACAGAAAAAATGCAATGGGTCTTATCATTAAAGATGATCACGCATTTATGATTATATATGCTCACCTGGGCTAGTTCTGAAAACCCACAACTAGCATATGTGCCTGTACAGCTGGATTAGGACTACCACGTGCAAAGTGGGGTACATACAGAGATCCAAAGGATGGTGCCTCTATGATCCGCGCTGCTGCACTTCTTCCTATATAATCTGGGGAATATTGCCAATCACAATCTCTGAGCCATTTGAAGAAGCTTCTCCAACCCATCATGGAGGGAGGGCACCATACACCATGTTCCAAATTATTATGCAAATGTTCTTTTTTTCTGATTTTCCTAAATGGTCGGTGCAAATGACAGTCAGTGTAATAAAAGTCATGCAAAAGTATGCATCAAATTTTATTGATGAAACCTCCCAATGATTACAGGATAATCTTCAAAATAAAAAATAAAAACTCTAAATGCACTGTATTATGCACAAATTATTAGGCACAGTAGAGTTTCGAAACATTTGATATGTTTGAAAGAACTGAAAATGCTTATTTGTTGAACTTGCAGCATTAGGGGGTCACATTCACTGAAATAAAAAGCTATTTAACTCCAAAACATCCTACCAGGCCAAGTTACATGTTAACATAGGAACCCTTCTTTGATATCACCTTCACAACTCTTGCATCCATTGAACTTGTGTGTTTCTGGAGAGTTTCTGCTTGTATTTCTTTGCATGATGTCAGAATAGCCTCCCAAAGCTGCTGTTTTGATGTGAACTGCCTCCCACCCTCATAGATCTTTTGCTTGGCTATACTCCAAAGGTTCTTCAGGGGAAGATGGTGGCCACACCATGAGTTTATCTCCTTTTATGCCCATAACAGCCAATGACACAGAGGTATTCTTTGCAGCATGAGATGGTGCAATGTCATGCATAAAGATGATTTTGCTCCTGAAGGCACGTGTTTGCTTTTTGTGTCATGAAAAAAAGTTCTCAGTCAGAAATTCTATATACTTTGCAGAGGTCATTTTCACACTTTCAGGAACCTTAAAGGGGCCTACCAGCTGTTTCCCAATTATTCCGGCCCAAAACATGACTCCTCCACCTCCTTCCTGACATCGCAGTCTTGTTGGGACATGGTGGCCATCCACCAACCATCCACTACTTCATCCATCTGGACCATCCAGGGTTGCTCGGCACTCATCAGTAAACAAGACTGTTTGAAAATTAGTCTTCATGTATGTCTGGGCCCACTGCAACTGTTTCTGCTTGTGAGCACAGTTTAGGGGTGGCCGAATAGTAGGTTTATGCACCACAGCAAGCCTTTGAAGGATCCTGCACCTTGAGGTTCGAGGGTCTCCAGAGGCACCAGCAGCTTCAAATATCTCTTTGCTAGTTTGTAAGGTCTTTTTAGCAGCTGCTAAATCCGGTGAACTTCCTGGCAGAAACCTTCCTCATTCTGCCAGTATCTGCGCGAACATGTCTGTGCTCAGAATCAACCACAACTCTGTTCACAGTACCATGATCACACTTAAGTTTTCATGCAATATCTAATGTTTTCATCCCTTGTCCAAGGCATTGCACTATTTGTTGCTTTTCGACAGCAGAGAGATCCTTTTCTTTCCCATGTTAAGCCGGCTTCACACCGCGGTGTGATCAGCTCCGGGACTGTCTGGTGTAAACCTGACAGCTCCGGACCCGATTTTGACATTATGTAGCACTATGGGGCGATCTGGCACTCCCTAACATGGGAGTCTATGGCGCCGGATCGCCCCGGTTCGACAAAAACATCAGATCCGAGAGCCGGCGGCTGAAGTTTAGCAGTGACGCTGCTAAACTTCAGCACCACAAGCTGTCCCTTGCTGAGCTTTCAGGACTGCGACTAGTTCCCCGCTAGCCGCGATCTTGAAAAATCAGCAGCTGCAGCTGCGATCTTTGGAAGCCGGCTGCAAACCAGACCGGAGGGCATATTTGCCCTCCGGTTCTGTTTGCAAATCGGGTCCGGGGTTGTACGATTCACATCGGACAGCCCCGGACCTGATCACACTGCAATGTGAAGCCGGCATTACATGAAAACTGTGGCCTGCTCAATATTGTGGAACACCCAGTTTTCCTTTTATTGGGTTCACCTGCCAAACTAATTATCACAAGTATCTGAGATTGATTTCAGTGATCAAAGAACCCTGATGGTGGGTTTACACACACCAATTTATCTGTTCAATATCTGAACCAATCTCTGGTTGCAGTGAAATCATGGATACATTGCTCCATTTTGTGGCTGTGTACAACATGGAGCAATGTATCCATGATTTCACTGCAACCAGAGATTGGTTCAGATATTGAACAGATAAATTGGTGTGTGTAAACCCACCATTAGACACAATACCATCAATGGGTTTCATTGAAAAAAAAACAAAAAAAACCCTATGACATTGAAAACTAATATGCATAATAATTTGGAACATGGTTTATATACATTAATATTTAGAATATTATCTATTGCTCATATTCATTATTAAAATGCTAATAATCATCATTGTAATGTTTATTAAAATGGTAAAAATTATAAGGTCTGGAAAAAATTGCTCTACACTGTGTTCCAAATTATTATGCAAATGTTCTTTTTCTCTGATTTTTGTAAATGGTTGGTGCAAATGACAGTCAGTGTAATAAAAGTCATCACCCGTTAGAGTATACATCAAATTTTATTGAAGAAATCTCCCCATGATAACAGTATAATTTTCAAAATTAAAAAAACTGTAAAAGCACTGTTCCAAATTATTACGCACTGTAGATTTTGTAAACATTTGATATGTACTGAAAATGCTCATTTGTTGAATTTGCAGCATTAACATGTCACATTCACTGAAATAAAAAGCTATTTAACTCCAAAACATCCTAACAGGGCAAGTTACATTTTAACATAGGAACCCTGCTTTGATATCACCTTCACAATTCTAGCATCCATTGATATTGTGAGTTTCTGGAGAGTTTCTGCTTGTATTTCTTTGGATGATGTCAGAATAGCCTCCCAGAGCTGCTGTTTTGATGTGAACTGCCTCCCACCCTCATAGATCTTTTGCTTGATTATACTCCAAAGGTTCTCTATAGGGTTGAGGCCAGGGGAAGATGGTGGCCACACCATGAGTTTATCTCCTTTTATGCCCATAGCAGCCAATGGCACAGAGGTATTCTTTGTAGCATGAGATGGTGCATTGACATGCATGAGGATGATTTTGCTCCTAAAGGCACGTTTTTGCTTTTTATACCATGGAAGAAAGTTCTCAGTTGGAAACTCTATATATGTTGCAGAGGTCATTTTCACACCTTCAGGAACCTTAAAGGGGCCTACCAGCTGTTTCACAATGATTCCAGCCCAAAACATGACTCCTCCACCTCCTTGCTGATGTTGCAGCCTTGTAGGGACATGGTGGCATCCACCAACCATCCACTACTCTATTCATCTTGACCATCCAGGGTTGCTCGGCACTCATCAGTAAACAAGACTGTTTGAAAATTAGTCTTCATGTATATCTGGACCCACTGCAACTGTTTCTGCTTGTGAGCACTGTTTAGGGGTGGCCGAATAGTAGGTTTATGCACCACAGCAAGCCTTTGAAGGATCCTACACCTTGAGGTTCGAGGGACTCCAGAGGCACCAGCAGCTTCAAATATCTGTTTGTTGGTTTGTAAGGCCTTTTTAGCAGCTGCTCTCTTAATCTGATGAACTTGCCTGGCAGAAACCTTCCTCATTCTGCCTTTATCTGCATGAACACATCTGTGCTCAGAATCAGCCACAAATCTCTTCACAATACGATGATCACGCGTACGTTTTCGTGCAATATCAAATGTTTTCAACCCTTATCCAAGGCATTGCACTATTTGTTGCTTTTCGGCAGCAGAGACATCCTTTTTCTTTCCCATGTTACTTGACAACTCTGGCCTGCGTAATATTGTGGAACACCAAGTTTTCCTTTTATTGGGCTCACCTGCCAAACTAATTATCACAGATATCTGAAGGCCACTTTACACACACCAACTTATCTGTCCAACTTCTGACCAACTTACTGGTTGCAGTGAAATCATGGACACATTGTTCCATTGTACACAGTCACAAAATGGAGCAATGTGTCCATGATTTCACTGCAACCAGTAAGTTGGTCAGAAGTTGGACAGATAAGTTGGTGTGTGTAAAGTGGCCATGAGACACAATATCATCAATGGGTTTCATTGAAAAAAAAATAAAAATAAAACCCTATGACACTTAAAACCAATTTGCAACAAAGTGAAGTTTTGAAAAGTTTAGCAATATCTTTTAACCCCTTCCCACCACAACTAATTTCTGTCTTTTCATTTTTGTTTCTTTCCATATTTTTTTCAAGAGCCATGACTTTATTTTTCCACATTTATTATCTACATAGCTGTGTGAGGGCTTGTTTCGTGTAGGATGAGTTGTACTTTTGAATGTCCCCGTTAATGTTGTCTTGGTGTACGGGAAAATTGGAAAGAAAATTTACAGTAAAAATGACCTGGCATTATGATTCTCCAGGTCAAAACAATTCCACAGATACCAAAAATGCATACTTTATTTTTTTGTTTAAATTTAAATGGCAAAAAAAACTATAACATTTTTTTTTTTGCATGTGTGGCCATTTTCCAAGACCTGTAAGTTTTTCAGTTTTATTCGATGAGGCTGTGCCAGGGCTTGTTTTTTTGCGTCATGAGCTGACATTTTTTTGATAACATATTAGGGTAGATACAATGTTTTGATCACCTCTTATTGCATTTCAAATGGAGGCAAAAAATCGTACTTCTGATGATTTTATTTTTTTCTCATTACACCATTTAACAATCAGGTTAATTAATTTTATACAATGATAGATCAGATTTTTACTGATGTAGTGATACAAAATATATTTGTTTTTTATTTTTAATTTGGGAAAAGTGGGGTGAAATGAACATTACATATTTTTAATTTTTTTCTCCATATTTTTAAATCTGTTTTTGCACCTTTTAATGTATTTGTTCATTCCCCTAGTTCACAGGTCCCCAACTCCAGGCCTCAAGGGCCGACAACAGTGCAGGTTTTCAGGATTTCCTTAGTATTGCACAGGTGCTATTGTGATCATCTGCACAGGTAATGATTCCAAGCCCTGTGCAATACTAAGGAAATCCTGAAAACCTGCACTGTTGTCGGCCCTTGAGGCCTGGATTTCGGGACCCCTGCCCTAGGGGGACTTGAACCTGTAATCGCTTGTAATCTAATCGCTTGAACTGTTCACAGAAATCTTGGAGTGAAGCTGTGGCTTGCTATTTTTAGGGTGTGGAGGCCTAATGAAAAATTGCCCTTTTTACCCTGAGAATACGGAATCCAGCTTTCAGCTTTCCCTTGGATGGTTTTTTGAAATAAGGAGGCCCCTATACCATTTTTTTCATATTTATTTATAACTAAATAATTAGCAAAAATAGCATGAGGGGACCTCTATTTTGGGCTATCAGCCAAGGTAAAGCCACCAGCTGTGGCTTGCAGGCTCCAGCCGTCTGCTTTACCTAAGCTGGAGATCAAAATAGTCACGTGTTTTTTTTTTTATAATAATTAATTTTTTCCCTAAATACAAGCTTAAACACCCTTTAGCTTGCAATATGTAGGGGGGTGGGACAATACATAGCTGTTTGACATCTACAGTGCTGTGCAAATTAATTGGGACAAAGCAAGTTTTTCTTGCATTAATTTTACTATTTCTGATAAGTGTTTTATCAGTTCTTGGTGTTGTTTTCCTTTTTCTTCCACATTTCCCTTTTCGTTTTGGAGAAAACGATCCAGTTTCATTGTGTGTGCGAATTATTCCTGAAATGGTAGATTTTTCATACCAACGGTGGAAGTGATTTCTCTTACAGTCAGACTTGTATGTTCATTAAGAGTAATGATTGTAGACCTCTTCCATGGAGTAACATCCATTTTTACAGGCACGAATCACACTGAGAGAAAAAGTACACTAAACCACTCCTCACAGAAACAAGCTCTCTGTCACGGTGTAGGGAATGATGATAAGAGAATGGCAGTTACGGGCAGGGTGACCAGGGAAGAGTAGTCTGAGTCTAGTCTAGGAACCCTGCATGGCCCTGATCCCAGAGGTATCTCTGATGGTGAGAAGGTTTTGGCCTCCAGCCTCTCACTAAAACTCCTCCACCAGCTCTGCATTATTCCCCCCTCACCTCCCTCCACAGAACTGGGATACAGCAACTCCAAAGGAAAGGACATCAGCCACACAAACACACAGGTCAGCACAGCATGACTTCCAGGCATAGAGTGAGACTCTATCAGCAGCACCACCTGGTGGAAGGAGAGGCTACTTAAAGGCTAGGGGGAGGGGAGTTTAGGTGAGTCACACATTAACCCCTCAACCAGTAGTTGAACCTAATAGTGAATGAAGCTCTGGAGTACAACATAGCAGGCAAAGACCCTCACAACCGTCAAACATGCAGCTCTTAAGGTACCTTTACATGCCTCAACAGTGGCTGGGAATCCTCTACGGCGATATGTCGCCCTGGAACAATCGCCGTCAAATTGCCTCCCAGTTGCGGCGTGTAATTGGGGAATTTCGCGGTGATAAATTGCCTCTCGCTTGACGCCTGGTTCCTGAGCACTGCTCTGAAATCAGACGACAGGCAAGAGGCAATTTATCGCCGCAAAATTCCCCAATTACACACCGCAACTGGGAGGCAATTTGACGGCGATTGTTCCAGGGCGACATATCGCCGTCAGGATTCCCAGCCACGGTGGCGGCATGTAAAGGTACCGTAATGGTACCTTTACATGCCACTACCGAAGGCAGCAACAGGTGGGCACGCGCGCGTTTTCAACGGTTCCTAATGCCTGATGCCGCAATTACATGCCGCCACAAGGTGCTCCACAGAAGGTATTTTCGTTACCCGGAAGTGCCGACAGGTGCCGCAGGTTACCTTCTGTGGAGCACCTTCCCTGATTTACACGCCACTACCACAAGGGAATCTGGGCGTACATTTTGTGCGCCGTAACTACATAGGCGTGACAGAGTAGTGTATTACGCAACGCTCGTACGGTGATTGGACAATGCAATAACATCATGATTGGCCAGCTAGCGCAGGGAGGCTGCCTAATACATGACGCTATACCAAATGTGTATTGTGACTGGTCAGCTCGTTAAATATGCCGCCCTGTGCAGGGACAACCAATGGGTACAGAGTAGTCTCCACCAATGATAACTGATGGGGCGTGGTATACATGACGCTCAAGCACGCCCCAGGTAACTCAAATACCGTACCTGTGCCCCGATTACACGCCGCTACCATAGGGGTTATACCTGCTTGTTTTTCAGCACGGCTGAAAGACAGGTAGCCAAAGAGATGGGAAGGTAGAACCTGAATTACACGCCGCCACTTCGCGGTGTTTTGAAGGTAAAAGGTACAATTGTCTCCAACACCTAACGGTTTTTACCTTTCGGTAGCGGCGTGTAAAGGTACCATTAAAGACAAACACATACACAGCAGCATGCAGCAATGTCAGCGCTAACTAAGCGCGTGACACTCTCAACTGAAGCAGAGGGGGCTGCTAGCTGTTATTTTCTGATTAAAATCAGTCACCTGTTCAAAGCAGTTAAAACCGGTTTGAATCACTGACTGGTAACCAACTTACGATTTTACTTTAAAAAGTGCTTTGTCCCAATTAATTAGCTCAGCACTGTATCTATCTATTCATAGAAAAAAATGCAGCACTCCTGTGGTAGTGTCAATGTGCTCTTTATTCCAGCTTCAGGTAAAATGGTGATGTTTCGGGCTCACACGCCCTTAGTCCAGCAACCACTAGCTGGCTGTGGCTGCTTTTTATGCAAGTGCATCTTATTACATCAATAAATTATTCCACTCATAATATCACAATAATACATGGCAATCCTCCACAACAATATTTCATATCTTCCATTGCATTATAAACATTACATGTTTTACATTCATATTTTCTTCTATATGCTCAGACCCTGGTTAATTGGAAGACAATTACCTATACATACATTATATTAAGTTATTTGAAACATCTGTTCTATTATACTGCATTACTGTGTCGTGGCTGTACACAGATTTCATGCTGAGCTTGCTTTTGGCGTCCCGGAAGTACATATTGCGAAAGTGCTAGCGCTGCCACGGTAACCAGGGGAGTGGTAACCGCCTCCTGGAAACATTTAGCGCATCGTATACACAATGCCGTGAAGACCAAGGGTGGAGTATCGGCGCTCCATTCCTTACTCGCGCCTGCGCAGCAGCCGCTTCTCTGGTCATTCCACTCTGCTCACAGCGCTCTTATGACTTATTATTCTGACCAGAGTCCTGATCATCAAAGTAACTTGTGCTCATAAGGGGTTTCATATATGCCCCAATTTAATGTTTTAATAAAAGTGCATTATGTGCAGTATTGTGCAAGAGGTCCATTATTTTCGGGTGACAGCCATAGAATCCACAGTCTGGGATCACATAGTTCTCCCTTACACCGGGATCCCACATGCTCCCTATACCACATATACAGGATCATTCTTACGTTGCCGTGGCAGCGCTAGCACTTTCACAATGCGTACTTCCGGGACGCCGAAAGCATGCTCAGTATGGAGTCTGTGTACAGCCACGACACGGTAATGCAGTATAATAGAACAGATCTTTCAAACAAGTTAATATAATGTATATATAGGTAATTGTCTTCCAATTAACCAGGGTCTGAGCATTTAGAAGAAAATATGAATGTAAATCATGTAATGTTTATACTACACTGAAACATATGAAATGTTGAGGAGGATGTTATAAACAATCATGTGATATTTTATATTGCCATGTAATATTGTAATATTATGAGTGGAATAATTTATTGATGTAATAAGATGCACTTGCATAAAAAGCAGACACAGCCAGCTAGTGGTTGCTGGACTAAGGGCGTATGAGACCGAAACATCATCATTTTGCCTGAAGCTGGAATAAAGAGTGCATTGACACTACCACAGGAGTGCTGCAATTTTTTTCTATGAATTGTATGAATTTGGAATTGCTTTTGGGGCAATTTTTTCGCTTTGCATCCAGGATATCAGCAATTGTGCTGCTTCCTATCTATCTATCTATCTATCTATCTATCTATCTATCTATCTATCTATCTATCTATCTATCTATCTATCTATTATTGTACTAAAACTAAAGCCAACATATGCAATTGAGAGTGTCAAAAAGAATATAAAAAGTTTTGTCTGAGAAAAAATAAACTAAAAAAAGTCAGAAGAAAAAAAAATATTTTTGAACAATACAGTTATTATAAGATTCTTAGTGCATGTATTGGCCAATTGGTCTGTTGTTACCCAGATGTAGCAGGATATACACACATCACCTGTGGACTAATGGGAAGGAAGGAGTGCAGAGTCCAGCAATGGAATCAGTGTCCTCCAAATATACTAGAGAACGGAAAAAAAAAACAGACAGCACCTCCCAGGGGATTAAGGCTGGCTTCACACCACGGTTTTGTGCGATTCGGGGCTGTCCAGTGTGAACTGGACAGCCCCAGATCCGATTTTGGCCCCATTGTGTTCCTATGGGGCCTGATGGGACTGTATGGCAGTGTTCTGCCATCCGGTTTCCATCTGTCCAGGTGGATCCGGCAGAATTCATTTTTTTCCTGGGACACAAAATGGCAACTTGCAGCATTTTTGTGTTCGGGGCAAAAATCTGCCAAAATCGGATCTACTCGGCGCCGGATCGCTCTGGATCAAACAGAAATCCGGATCTGGCTCCCGGACGCCGGGTGCTGAGGCTCAGCGCCGGGAGGTGCTGAACTTCACCATGGAGAGCTCCCCGCTGACATTTCAGAACCGCAGCCAGCTCCCACTAGCCGTGACTTTAAAATATCAGCAGGGGACAGCTCCTGCAGCTGCGATCTGCTGATTCTGTCAGAAAACAGGACCGGAGGGCATATTTGCCCTCCTATTCTTTTCTGTCCGGGGCTGTCAGGTTTTGTCCGATGCTTCCAACAAAACACTGGACAGAACCTGACAGGGAAAAAAATTGGTGTGAAACCAGCATCACAGTAGACACAGGTGCAGAGCTGCAAAACTGAACAACATAATGTACAAAAACTACATGTCACACTGGGGGTGCCGGGGTGCCCAGAAGTAGGAGGGAGCTGGGCGTGAGGAGTCAGGGGAGCCTGCTCTGGCCCTGATACTGGGGTCCCTGACTCGCCCTGATCTCGAAGGTACCTCTGAGGATGAGGAGGTTCGAGCCGCCAGCCTTAGTCCCTAAAGCTCCTGAGAAGCCCTAGGCCTAAGCCCCTACCTCCACTCATGGACCACGGAGCCCATCAACTTCCAAGGAAAAAAAACCACAGCAACTTCAGATCAGCGTCTGCTGACATTAGGACACAGTCAAGAAGTAAACTGAAATCTGCAATAACAGGTGGATGTCAGCTGATCCATTTAAGGCCGAGGGGTGGGGAGCAATCAGCCCAGACATGCCCCTCAGCATACCTAAGCATTCACACACACACCTGCTACTACATGCTCCGCTCATTAGCCTCATCTACTCACAGTGAGCAGGAAAAAAAAAGGCTTCATTTAAACCCATAGCAGCAGCACTTCCATACTACAAGGCAGTCAACACGTAACACTAAAGCAGCACACTGCTAAAGCCAACACATGCAATTGAGAGTGTCAAATAAAATACAAAAAGTTTTTGGTCTGAGAAAAAATAAAAACTAAAAGAGTTTTTTCAAAAAACTCAGATGAAATTTTTTTTTTTGGGGGGGGAAATACAGTTATATAAGTTTCTTAGCACATGTATTGGCCAATAAATGCCTGCCCATCAACCGTGGCAAGGTGACCTAAAATCTGATGGGACCCTAACTACATTAAAAACCAAACCTCTCATGGACTCCGTAAGGTCTCTTGTTACCTAAGCTGTAGCAGGATATACACGCATCAGATGGCACCCTGTTTTCTAATGGGAAGGAAGGAGTGCAGAGTCCAGCAATGGAGTCAATGTCCTCCATAGATGTCCCTGGGCAATGATGGTGTCTGCACAAAATCTCAGCATGGACTCCAGGCTACTGAGACAAGAGTGACCTGTCCATCAGAGACTGGAAGCCAGTTGTGAAAGGGGAGAAGAGCATACAAGAAATCTGTATGTGCAGTGCCCTTCCCGCTGCATTTGCTGTTCATTAGCATAACCTGTCTGAGCCCTGGAGTTCTGTAAAATGAAAAAACTAAATTCTACATGCAAGGAAAGAATTTAATTCATATTAAAGGGCCTTTACACACATCAGTATCCTATTCACTTTAGGCATCGCCTGTAAAAGGCACAGATTTAGTTCCTCCAACTAGTTCGGGCCAAATCCAAATTTAATTTCTAAGTTTAGAAGTTATACAACCTGCTGCCTATCTTTTCTAATTCTTGTTTCAGTTCCAGATTCACCACTTTGTCAATATTGGTAGAATAAAATTTAACAGTATAATATAATATTTGTATGTGTCTCAAACTGGCATGCAGTGAAGGGTTAAAAAGACTGAAAACACCATTATCTCGGTTCACGGTTCACGTGAAGTGGGATACTCTAGTTCCTTATTCACAGAAGCCATATAAGGTCATGCAGCACATCCAGTACACTTGCATAACTCAAGCGTTGATTGTACCCAACCTAATGCATGAAGTGATGTATTATGAACTTATGTATGAGCGTTACATAATGGACGTGCCACAACTGTGCTGTATAACATAACAAAAGCTTTTTGTGTCACAGAGCGTAATAGATTTTGCTTTCTACCTGTTCTTCAATGCTGTATACAGGGATGTTAAGTATTAGCACAATGCCTTGAAAAAGTATTAATACTCCATGAACTTTTACCATATTTTTCCACTTTACACCCACTGGCTGAAATATATTTTAATGAGATTTTTTTTATGATATGCTAACACAAAGTAGTAAGTATTTATGAAGTGTAAAGCAATCAATACACTTTTTTTTTTTAATCCTTAAAAAATATTAATCTGAAAATTGTGATTTGCATTTGTATTCACCTCTCCTGAGTCAATACTCTGTAGGTCCACCTTTTGCTGCAATTACAAGTATTTTGAGCTATATCTCTACCAGCTTTGCCCAACTAAAGGCTGACATTTTTGCCCATTTTTCTTTGCAAGTCGCCTGTAGGTTGGCTGTAGTTCATTGAGACTAGATGGACATTTTCTGTGAACAGTCATTTTTAAGTCTTGCCACAGACTCTCAATGTGATTTAGGTTTGAACTGTGACTGTGCCATTCACACACAAAAATATGCTTTGATCTAAACCATACCATTGTAGCTTTCGCAGGATGTTTAAGGACGTCATCCTGCTGGAAGGTGAATATATGCCCTAGTTTCAAGTATTTTGTAACCTCTAACAGGTTTTCCTCTATGATTGCCCTGTATTTAGCTTCATTCATCTTCCTATTAGCTTTGATCAGCTTCTCTGCTCCTGCAGAAGAAAAGCACCCCCACAGCATGATGCTGCCACCATCATGTTTGACAGTGGGGATGTTGTTTTCAGGATGATGTGTAGTGTTAGTTTTCCACCACACATGGCATTTTGAATTTAGCTAACAAATTCTACTATTTTGTCATATTTGATCAGAGCACCTTCTTCCACATGCTAGCTGTGTCCCCAACATGGTTTTTTGCAAATTTCAAATTAGACTTCTTATGGTTTGGTTTCAAAAATAGATTTCTTCTTGCTACTCTTCCATAATGCCAGATTTGTTGAGTATATGACTAAAGGTACCTTTACACGCTGCCACTGAAAGGTAGCAACTGCCTGGCATTGGGGATATTTATGCCTGTTGTCATGAAATTGCTACGAAATGGCGGCGTGTAAATAGGGAAATTCCTTCCTGTGTCCTGCAGTTGACTCAGATACCTGTTGCTGAGCCGTGCTCAAAAACCGAAGGCAACACAAAGGCACCATTGCCATAGTAGTGGTGTCTAAATGGGGCACAGGCATGGATGTTGCGCCGCCTAGTGATTTCACAGGGGCGTGCCACAGCGTCATGGATACCACGCCCCATCAGCGATCATTGGTGGGGGCTACTGTGTTACCATTGGCTGTCCCTGCACAGGGCGCCATATTTAAAGAGCTATATAAAAATGTAAGGGGAGGCAACAGAGGCGCAATAGTGCCCTATCACTGAGTATAGAGCAGGGTCTTATAGGTATAATCAGGTTTACACTAACCTGGTCCAGTTGTGATTCCCACAACTGGAGTAAAGGCGTTGGTTTAGTATTGTAGGCTGCTGCTGGACTTCCACCTCCACAAGATAGTGGGTACTTCAGGAGTTTTGGGATCAACAGGTGTGCTACAGTCTGCGCTGCCCGGTCATCCAAGGAAACACAAGGGAAGCAATGTTCCAAGTAAAAAAGTTTCTTTATTCTTCAAACCAACGCGTTTCGGCGCCCAATCCTGGCGCCGTCTTCAGGGTATATTTAAAGAGCTGACCATTCACACTACACAATTGCAATGGCGTCATGTATTAGCCAGCCTTCCTGCGCAGGCTGGCCAATCATGATGCTATTGCATTGTCCAATCAGCGTACGAGCGTCATGGAATACACAACTCTGTCATGCCTATGTACTTGCGGCGCGAAAGATGTAAATCCATATTCCTTTGTGGTAGCGGCGTGTAAACCAGGGAAGGTATTCAACAGGAAGTAAGCCACAGGATCTGTCGGCACTTCCGGGGAACTCAGATACCTTCAATGGAGCACGCAATGGCGGCGTGTATATGCGGCATTAGCGATCGATATCCACCGTTAAAAACGTGCGTGTGCACGTGCGGTGGATACCTGTTGCTAGCCACAGTGGCGGCGTGTAAAGGTATCTTAATAGTTGTCCAGTGGACAGATTTTTCCATCTGAGTTGTGGATCTCTTCAGCTCCTCCAGAATGACTGTGGGCCTCTTAACTGCTTCTCTAATCAGTGCTCTCCTTACTTGGTATGTAACTTTCGGTGGACGGTCATGTCTTGGTAAGTTTTCAGTTGCGCCATGCTAGTTCTATTTTTGGAAGATGGATTGAACAGTGCTCCATGAGATGTTCAGAACCTGGACCATTAAATGTATCCCATACTGGTATATATAAGCCCCATCCTGGTACATAGCCCTCATCTTGATATATGGCCTCTATCCTGGAATATGGTCCTCATCTATGATTCCTCAACCTGGTATCTGGCCTCCATTCTGGCATATATAGTATGTATGGCTCCAATAACGGTGCACATATAAAAAAATGAAACTGATTACACTCACCATCCATTGCTCCCTCGCAGTGTGACATCCTCCTCTCATGCCAGCGTGTAAGCGCACAATGCATGACATCACTGTCATGTGCGCGCTCCCACACATCGTCAGCTGCTGGCATGAGAAGATGACATTGTGCTTCGGAGAAGGCATGGACGGTGAGTTTAATCGTTCATCCGCTGCCGGGATATTCACTGCTCCCCTGGTCAGAATACAATTTTCAGATATATCCGCGTATGTGGTCTGATTCCCTCCAAGGCTGGACTTGGTTGAGCTTGATTTTTTTTGTACAAATTGTCTTTAATTAAATATTTAGCACAGTTTGCCTTCTATAGCCTTTGTGTTCCACTGTCTATTGCTGGCTACAGAATTTAACAGAGAATCCTATGTCAGCTATTTAAGATGATTTGACAGGAAGTTTGTAACTCAAATCTATCATTTTCTACACTTTTCCCAGCTGATTTATGACCACACACCAAATCAAAGTTAAATGTCAAGGGAAACAAAGAGCTTGTACATGTCAAATGGTGCATCATTCTTAATGAATACCAATTGTAAAAATGATTTGTACCCCAAAATTAAGTATTAAGTAAGCACAAAAATCAAACTGTCTCCAAAGATGGACAACTGTTTCTCCACTGCTGTTATTCTTTTGTTGCAGTCGACACTTGAGTTGGTACATCCTTCCTGCATCAGGGAATAAAGTCCCTGTCACACATAACGACACACTAGCGATGCCGATAACGATACAACCTGGCCGGGATCGTTTTCACATTGCTGGTAAGGTGTCAAACAGGTATCTCACCAGCGATGTCACCAACGACTTCAGTAATGATCCAGAATTATACCGAGGTCGTTGGGAATTGTCACTCCATAGCGTAGCATTGAGATCGTTGATCATTGTCCCTTTCAGACACAACGATGTAGCGTTCCCAACAACGTAGAAATGACCCAGAGCAGTATGTAATGATCAACTATCTCACAGCAGGGGCCAGATCGTTGGTACGTGTCACACATAATGACATCGTTAGCGGGATCGTTGTAATGTCACAAAATCTGTGATGTTACAACGATCTCATTAACGATCTGTGACAGGATCTTAAGACTGGCGAGGGATCGGGAGAGGCAAATGACTGGTAAGTGAAGTATTGCTTCCTTTGTTTTTAAAATCCATTTCATCTATACTTTCTGCAAAATAATTTTTATCAACAGGATGACTCCTTCAATAAGTGTTCTCTCCTGATCTGTGCAGAATTCTATCGGAGGTATGTACAGTCAGTTTTAGCAGGGATTTGCTGCTTTCACTGCTTAGTGCTGTGTGAATGAACAAAAGAGGTTGCATAACACATTGGGAGATAGAGCCTATGTCTATTTTAAAGGCAAAATCTGTACTGTTCTTTTTAGCGGGGTGACCACCATATTATATCTACTACAACGACAACGCTCATCTTGGTTTGATAGATGTTATTGTCCCAGTCATTGTACGTGTGTATATAAAGAAGGGAATGAATGGATTAAATTCTAGAGAAATATAGAGAAAATCTGTTTTAGTGTAGAGTAGTGACAGATTTGTCATATGTTCTGTGTAAGTGTATCCTCGTATATAGTGCCTTGTACTGTTTATTTACACTCTCTAGATATAATGACTTAATCTAGCCATTTGATCCATATGCTAGACTGAAGTGTTGTATGTAAGTCACCCTCTAATCACTGTGGAATAACCTGGGACATTGCCAGCTCAGCAGGGAGAGTGCTGGGATGAGGGGGGAGAGCAAGATTCCAGCAGAGATTATTGCTCTTGTGAGAGGTTTTCTGTACACATGAATGCTCCATGTGATACAGAGTGGCAGCCATGTGACCCGCTTACTCAATAACCCTTGTACAGCCAAACAGACAATCATTATACCATTACTAGAGCAAATATATTTCTGCTTTAATTCATTGTACAGAAAGTGCCGTACCTTTAAAGGGAACATTCTATTTCATCTTAGTTCTTATATTTAAGGAATATTTGTATTTTATATTAAAAAACCCAATGGCACTACGGTACTGCAATGCTGTAGTGTTTATCTGAAAGCACTTTTATTTATTGTCATAGTAAACCTTGACCTCAGGGATATAGCACATGTGATGTCTGAGCTTACACCACAGCTAAACTTTAGTCTCTTTTGCCTGAGTAAACTTAACAAGATTCATTCATGCTGTCCTGATCTGCCGATGGAGTTCTGAAGTCCACAAACCTTGCTTAAATGAGAAGATGTTTGTTGATATGCCAATGTTCACAAATAATGCTAATTAATGGTTAGATTGGCTTGGTTCTGATTAAAATGGGTCACCTCTGGTTGAGCTGGGCCGCTTGGTTGCATTTTTTTTAATCTTATATTTATGACAAGGCATTAGTCACAAGAATATATATGGAATTCAAAAGAATTAGCTATTCTGCCTGTTATAGACAGTTCTAGATGCTTCCGCTCTGTGCCAGTCTTTGAACTGGCTGCCCATACATTATCGGATTTCAGTTAAATTGCTTGGTCTCGCCCACAAAGTTCTACACAGTGCAGCACCTCCATACCTCTCCTCCCTCATCTCTGTCTATCACCATACCCATTCTCTAAGCTCCACAAGCAACTTTCGACTAACATCCACACTAATCCAAACCTCCCACTCCTGGCTCCAAGACTTCCCTTGAGCTGCACTAAATTTCTGGAATGCTCTACCCCAAGCAATTAGGACTATCCACAACTTACACAGTTTTAGGTGCTCCCTTAAAACACATCTTTTTAGCACAGCCTATCATGCTCCCTAATTAAAGTCCTTTCATATTTAGCCCAGTCACTATTTCTCTGAACATAACTCTCTGTCAAACTACACCAAACCCAAAAGCACAACAAAGAATGGTGGGTGATGACTCCTTCAGTCTTTACCAATCCCCCATTTCTTTAAAATGGCTGGACCATCAATGTAGCACCTGTACTTTGTGTCTCATCCCCACTTCAAAATCATAATTTTTTCTTTACCCATGTACGTCATGGGTCGGCTCCCACACTTTGATGTGAGCTCCGGTGGTGAGCTCACATCACATCGCCGACATCTCAGCTGATCTCATCAGCTGAGATGTGGGGCTAATAGCACCGATTGGATCCGCGATCCAATCAGTGCTGTTAACCCTTTGGATCCCGCTGTCATTCACTGGCAGTGTGATCCAAAGGCGCTGCGGCGAGAACCGCGCCATACCTCGCAATAGGCGGGTCATGTGCTGCAGGCCCCGTGTCACTTCCACCCGCTGCCTCGCTGGGTCTATGATGCGCCCAGGCCGGCTTCAGCATGCCATCTGCGCATGCTCTGAAGCCGGCCTGTGTGTACCAGTGACGCGGCGGGCGGAAGTGATGCGGGGCCTGCAGCACGTGACCCGCCGATTGTGAGGACGCGATGGGTGGGTAATTTGAATCCTCCTGGAAGAAGATGCCGCCCTGGAAAGAAGATGGACAGCAGCGAGGCGGGTGCGAGAGCGGCGAGGAGACCCTGCCTATCAAAGACCCTGGGGAATACCCATCAGACAAGGATTTGGTAAGTATAAAAAGTGATTTATTGTGCATCTAGTTAGGTAGATTTAGTCAGAAAGGGATGGTTAGAATAGTAATTTTAGGCTCCAGGGACAGATATTTATAGGTTAGATAGGTATTTTTAGGTGGTTGGTTCCCTTTAACAAGTGGATGCTACAGTTCCCTTTTGGATAATATCAGAGTGTTAATGGATTTGCTACTTTATCAGGAAGAATGCAGAACTATTATTGGTAAAATCTCCCTACATTTCCAAGGGAGTATAATATAGAAACAGCCCAACAAAGAGTCCTAAGAAAAGTTGTTCTATATAAATAGATGTGACTAGAAGAATGTATTTGTTTTTAGCCCTCAGTATTCCAGTGGACATAACATTTTTCATTTCAGTGACAAAAAAATGTATTAGACTATTTTT